>CAXBTE010000225.1:7500-17500 GCA_963978545.1 Linyphia triangularis | reverse complement strand
CTAAGAAAAGATTGGATGTACATGCTTTCTGTTCCATTTTTAAGTCGCTTATTTTGTGTCGTCTTATTTTCTCTCTCCCACTTTTGAAGAAGCGGGTTTTACTATTCCGTTTTTGAATTTTTCTAATGTTGTAGTCTACGGTTGACGCGTGTTTTTTTTAACGATTTGTTAGTGAATTGTTTACTTCTTAACAGGTTAATTGCAACACCTACCATATGTTCTTCGCCTACCATACAGACGCTGTGTCATTCGTTCGAAAAAATTTTCAAATTTCTTTCAAATCACTGAATCCATTTAGTTTTATGCTAATTGATGCTGTGTCATTCGTTCGAAAAAACTGTGTCATTAGTTCGAAAAAAACCATCCCACAAGCCCCCACCCATCCACCCAGGCAGAGTAATAGTTATGTTTGTACGGGATTTCAATTTTTAGTGGTGACGATTACTAAATGATTTCCCGGTCGTTGAATTTGAACGAACCCTTTGAAAAATCAATATTTTGCATAACTTAAACTAATATTTTATTGTTGATTTAAAGGCCAGACTGTAGCAAACTACGCTCGCTGCGCCATTGCTTTGCAGCGGTCGGGCAACGCAACAGCCTAACTACGCTCGCAGCGCCATTGCTTTGCAGCGGTCAGGCAACGCAACGGGTTTGTCCCACGACAAATTATGAAATGTAATGCTTGCTGTCAAGCAGTCATTTTTTTTTTTTTTCTTTTCCTTTTTTAAAGGACTATAGTAATTGTTAACTAAAATTTCTCCCGATGTGCAGTGCCGCTCGAGAAATATCTTTTTACATGTAAATTTATATTTTAACCACCAGGTGGTGGAGCTTTGTAATTGTTTAAAAGACTTATATTTTTATGCTGGAGGAGACGATAATAAATATTTGGGCTATAATGAATGTCTCATTTGATAAAAGTTATATGACGAGCGTTGTAATGACTGATGTTTGTATATTTTTCAGGTTTTCCCTGGATGAAGAAGGAAAAACTTCAGCTGTTTCTGTGAATTTGTGTTTCATCTTGATTTTTCTGCGAAATGAGTAATTTTGTTTTTGGATCGAGGTTATACTACGTAATAAATGCAATAAATTAAATATATATGAATACTATAGGCATATACAAATGTAATCTGATTTTGTAAACCAATCAATCAATAATCTTCCATGTAATATGTAGTAAACAATGAATGGGAAAGGATTTTTAAAGAAAACTGTGATTAATGCAACGATCATTTTTAAAAAAATTAATTTGAATGAATATTTATATACAACTGAAGTAAATTTAGTTTTACGTTAATGCACAACAATGGTAATTGTAATTTGAGTTTGAATATCTATCGCTGCCTTTTGTTAATGTTAGCAAAAATGTCCAAACATACATCTGCCATTTCGCTTCTTTCTCCTAAAACTAACTAGAAAACCAAACACTTGTCCTCACTATTTAAAAGTACTATCTCGTGCAATTGTGTTTAACAAATTGTAAAAGCAGTTTGTTAAATTTCCCGTGACTAATATCTACCACATTAGAGAAATGTAAGTGCGTTATTAATTCGGAAACAAACGGCTAGTTTCGAAAGATAGTTTGTAGCCAAAGCAGATTAAAAACTTGGAAGAGATTTATTTCGATGCATGACTCGGTGCAGATTCTGTTCTTCCTGTTGTAATGCACTCGATACAGTTCTTTACACAACAATGTATCGCAAACAGCAGTTAAAAACTAGAACGCTAAAGATTCAATGCTCGATGACTGGCAACAAAGTACAAACTCGATCACCCGCTCTATTGGCCTTCCTTTGTGAATCTTCCGTAGATAGTAATTAGGAGAATTCTCCACATTGCATTCGAAAAGCCAGAAGTACATGTACCTGGAGTGTACACCGAAAGTGTCGCCAAATTTGGCGATTAAGATGAGTTACCATTTTGACCGCAATGTTTAATGGCCTTCTTGTACAACACGTACTCAAGCATTCGTAGATGCATTGCGGGAATGAAATTCTTGCACTGCCTCTATGTACATACTTAACTTTTGTTTTTACATAAGTAATACTAACAAATATTTAGAAATATAAAGTAAATGCTAATTCATTGTTCTGTTGTACTGCAAGTCCACCTGATGGCTGTGTGGTTAGCGCTCTGGAACATGCCAAAAGTGCCGGGTTTAAATCCCGAAGATTTGGACGTGGATGTTTTTGGTGGTTCGGAATCCACGTTAAGCTGTAGGTCCCTGTCTGATTATTCAATGAAGATGGCCGCCTGAAGTTTTTATTCCATGTATTCATTTGTCAATCCTTTGATTTTGTTAATGAATTTTGTAAAAAAGTACATTTTCGACTTTCAGCATTTATATTTTTAAGTTAGGTTGCATGTGAATATGATGTCCCATCCATCCTTGACAGAAATGAAAAGAATAAAACCCGCAAGTATCAAATTAATTCTTAAAGTGTATAATGGAAATGGGTAAACATAGGATAATGAATTTGCTTATATATGCATAAATAAAATGCGTATTGTGCGCATTGTCAGTATGCGATAATTGAATAGTGTGGAACGGTCTGTAGTTGTAGTACGAATTGTGTTATTTTCCCGTTTGAAATTGGTATTATAATGAAATGGGATTTCAGGGTGACCACGTACCTGGAATTGTCAGGGAAAAAGAATGTATCTCTGATGAATTTATGTTCGTGGATTTCCGCTTTTTTTTATTTATTAATTGATGAAAATGCGTATTAAGATCTTGTAATTTTTTTTTTTTATTCTGTAGAATCCTTGTTTAAAATTAAAATTTTAACTGTTTACTTCGAATTGAAATGAAACCTGGAAATTTAATTAAAATGCCTGGAAAAGTTGAGGAACCCTGTGAATTGTTATGGGACACCCTCTTATTGTGTTACAAGCGCTTTTGTAATTAAAATCAATTGATATTCAGAGGTTTGTGACACATGTGTAGCATTATGTATGAACGTTGCAATGAAAGTTACTGGAATATTTGATTGTTTATACAGTAATTATGCTTCAAGTAGCCTATGCTGAAGTCGTTTTAGAAACGAACAAAGTAAGGAAAGCTGATACTTTAAATTTGAATGCCATTCTTAATGTCTTGTCATTGAACTATGAAATTCAATACCAATCAAATTAGTACTTAATCAAAGGATTATTTTGGGATTGGCCAAACTTGATTTTTTATTAAATTATAAGTATACTAGGGGGCTCTGCCCCCTGCTCACTGACGCTCGCCAACCCCCTGGATTGCTATGCAATCCCCTTGGCTAGCTTTGCTCGTCTTAAAGAGAAGCAATTAAAATATGCCCTAGCATAAAGCTATTTCAGCTGCATAATGCCATGAAACTGAACCTTTTATTATTTATGAAGAGTCGGAATACTTGCCACGTCATTATTCTGTTGCTGTCGAGACGCGTTAAGCAGGGACATTGTGGCAACGTAGTAGAAAGTTCTTGGAAAACAACCAAAGTAAACAGTTGTGTACATATATTTAAAAAAGATCGGTTATTTTATTGAACAAATAAAATTAACGGGCTGGTTTTGTACAAAGCGCCAAAATAATTAAAGTTGCTTATCGAAATTTCTTAACGAAGCAATCATATGTTCACTTAATCTTTTTTGTGATACTTGGAAAATAAAATGAAATCAACCGGAATTTTTTGAAAATCAAATTTGGCGAGAAAATTATCCATATTTCGCCAAAAGTTGTGTTTTAAAATTTTATATGAGATTTTGAATGGTTGAAATTTTATTCGTTATTTTGATAGTTTTTTCGTATTGTGATTGTTAATTCGTATTAGCTGGAAAGTTTTCAATTCGTATTAGCTATTGATTAAAGATGAGTATAGGTTCAGATTTACTGCACAACGCCTCTTAGCGATTTTTTTAAAATTGGCGATTTAGCACTGAATGCAACCCGGCGACCTCCGGAACATGTTCCAGCAGATAAATTTTCCGAAAAGTCTGATTTATCCGGAATTCTAATCCAAAAGAAATGTACACATCTTGGATCTATTTATTCTTGCATCATCATAACTATTAAATCAATACGTTTTAAATAGGCAATAATTTATATCTGTAGATTGTAATAATAAAAACAAAATATAGCGAATCCCAAGTTGTTGCCAGATGTATTTGTCAAATTTCAAAAGAAATATTGTGATTGGCTGGCTGGAATTTCTTGCATAAAGTGCATTTAGAAGATTGGTGATTGAAGTCGTTGTCATTCTGTTCACAGAAATGAAGCCAAATTTTGATGTTTCGCAAGAGAATTATATATATAGAAGGAATACATTGGAAAAATTGCAAATGTTTCTTATTCAGTTTAATAATGATGGGATGTAATAAAAAAAGCTTACAATGGAGGGCTGCAGCAACCTCTACATTTTTTTGAAATTGCCCAACAAAACATGGCAGCAAAACTGAATAGGCTACATTTTTGCGTAAACCCACCGAAACTTCATAAAAAAAATTGCAATGCCTGTACATTTTGAGGAAATCCGAGGTAGTGAGATGTAGCCAATATTATATAGATGAATTTTGTAACAATTTCGAATGTACCGAAAATTGCATTTCCTCCAATCGTGAATGAAATATAAAAGGATTCAAACGCGATGCAAATTTGTAACATGGCGTAACTATGTGTGTTGAGTATCATTTGACATTATAAATGAATTGATAAACTAGTAACAGTCTCAATAAAGCCAATGGCATTGCAATGTATTGAAAGCTACTTAAAATGGAGATTTAGAATTGTAATTTTCAACAAAAGGAACTTGTCAAACCACAAATGACGGGTCTCCGCAACGCTGTGCCACGCAAGTGCATCTAACCGTTTCTCGGTCTCGTCTTGGTTAGTGAACCAGGTACAGTATCGTTTCAGTTTCATTAATTTGTAATTTCCATCAAGTTTGTCTTGATACGCTAATTAAATATGTGGTTTCAAATGATATGAAGGGTGCAGATGCATTATGAGCACCTTATGTTTATTTCTGATGAATATTGTTGGGATTATATTAATAATAAACCTTCCTAATATTAATATTAAACATTCAATTTGAATTTAGAAAAGGCAAGCAACGTTTATTGTTTTGAAACGGAATGTTGGGAACGAAAGCGTCGTTATCTCGATCAGGCAATGCATAAGACACCATTGCTGGATAGTTATGAATATTGTGTGCTTTACAATAACAGATTTTTAAAAGTAAGCATCGTATCATTAATTTAATATGAATAGGTTCCTTATTTATGCAAGATAACGTGAATATAGATATCCAAATTGGAGTGTTTATCCATTTAAAATCTGCATTGCGGACCAGTGGCCTTAAAGAAAGTTGACAGCGTATGTAGTATACTTTTGTCGAGTTTTAAGTAATTAGGTGTAGGTTTGATAAGGGAATTGTTATGCCATATTGTGCACAGGATATCAATAATACTTGAGCACGATTAGCGAAGTTAATGAAGCGTCGCAAACGTTTTTTATTCCAATTTGATGACATCGACATCGCTGCTTACCTTAACGACGTGGTCATGGTTTACACACTCTTATATCTCCTTTGCATTTCCAAATAAATCCTCGCGGATTGTTGCCTTTTGTAGCGCAACTTTCGTACTTTTTGAATATAAATTGCAACAGTTTGGCTTTGTAGGAGGAACGTGGCAAAAGCGATGCGAGTTGTTGTAAATATCCACTTGTTGTCCGTATGCAGTGCTTGCGTAGAGGCTTGTTTCGTGCTTTTCTTGCGTCTTGCACGTTGCACTATTTATGGATCCGATTGAAGAATTTTGAAGCCCGTTTATTCCTCTTCCGATTGGTACTATGTAGAAAGGTGAGAGAAGCGTCGTTTATTTGCAAGTTCCAAATCAATGCTTCGATGTGTTTCTCCGATCTCGATCCGTTGTGCTTGTTCTGGATCCGTTGTGAAGTATTTCATTAATTTGAATTAATTCGAAGTCGAGATTTATTTCTAAGTTTTGATATGTTTCTAAGTGGAAAATTATTTCTAAGTCGAAAAATATTTCAAAGTCGTAACAAATTTCAAAGTTCAAAAATGAAAATAGTTCTAAGTGGAGAATTATTTCTAAGTGGGAAACGCTTTTAGATTCTATGTCCCGCTGATGCGGCGTAAGTACGCAAGTCGCGTCGAGTGAACCGGCGGCGAAAGACACTTTGTGCGGCATGACGAAATCGCGTCCAGCATGCAAGCAAGATTGCGTGTCGGAAACTACTGCAGTTCCGACAAAATAGGCCGAAGTGGTGGTAGTTGGTAAAAAATCGGGAAAAGCTGTGGATATGCTGCGCCTTATATATGTGGACCCTGTGTCTGCTAGGCGAGCCGATCGAACACGTTCTGTGTTGGAGACTCTCGCCGCTTCCAAATTGTCTCGGCCTCTGTGCGAGCCTCTCGACCTCCGCGTCGAGCAGGTGTAACGCAGTCGCAATGAACGAAGAAAAGGGTTCTCTGCCATTGTGCCCTACGCACCGAAAAAGCTCGACGCCTCCGAAAACTCGCCCCGCTGCGAAAGAAGCAGTCGGGGACGTCGTGAGTACCGAACCGTCTAGAGAATGACATGTTAAAAATTCGATTCGAGAAGTGACGCGGGGCCCATCTCGGGCCCCCCGCGGCCTGCCGACACGTGGGCCGCGACTCGAAGAATTGGATTCGGCGGAGAAATCCCCGAACGAAAAGTTTCCACCCTCGAAAGCGGGTCGGTTACGAAAGATACCTGGTTGATCCTGCCAGTAGTCATATGCTTGTCTCAAAGATTAAGCCATGCATGTCTAAGTACATGCCGTATTAAGGCGAAACCGCGAATGGCTCATTAAATCAGTTATGGTTCCTTGGATCGTACTTTACTACTTGGATAACTGTGGCAATTCTAGAGCTAATACATGCAGCAGAGCTCCGACCTTCGGGGACGAGCGCTTTTATTAGACCAAAACCAATCGGGCCTCGTGTCCGTGAACTGTGGTGACTCTGTATAACTTTGGGCTGATCGCACGGGCTCGTCCCGGCGACGTATCTTTCAAGTGTCTGCCTTATCAACTGTCGATGGTAGGTTACGCGCCTACCATGGTTGTAACGGGTGACGGGGAATCAGGGTTCGATTCCGGAGAGGGAGCCTGAGAAACGGCTACCACATCCAAGGAAGGCAGCAGGCGCGCAAATTACCCACTCCCGGAACGGGGAGGTAGTGACGAAAAATAACAATACGGGACTCTTTTGAGACCCCGTAATTGGAATGAGTACACTCTAAATCCTTTAACGATTATCCATTGGAGGGCAAGTCTAGTGCCAGCAGCCGCGGTAATTCTAGCTCCAATAGCGTATATTAAAGTTGTTGCGGTTAAAAAGCTCGTAGTTGGATCTCAGTTCCAGACGGATGGTCCGCCTACCGGCGGTCACTGTCCGTTCTGAACAGGCCAGCCGGTTTCCCCTGATGATCTTCACCGGTTGTCTCGGGTGACCGGCAAGTTTACTTTGAAAAAATTAGAGTGCTCAAAGCAGGCGCGACGCCTGGATAATGGTGCATGGAATAATGGAATAGGACCTCGGTTCTATTTTGTTGGTTTTCGGAACGCGAGGTAATGATTAAGAGGGACAGACGGGGGCATCCGTACTGCGACGCTAGAGGTGAAATTCTTGGACCGTCGCAAGACGAACTACTGCGAAAGCATTTGCCAAGAATGTTTCCATTAATCAAGAACGAAAGTTAGAGGCTCGAAGGCGATCAGATACCGCCCTAGTTCTAACCATAAACGATGCCAGCCAGCGATCCGGCTGTGTTCCTCAAATGACACGCCGGGCAGCTTCCGGGAAACCAAAGCTTTTGGGTTCCGGGGGAAGTATGGTTGCAAAGCTGAAACTTAAAGGAATTGACGGAAGGCCACACAAGGTGTGGAGCCTGCGGCTTAATTTGACTCAACACGCGAAAACTCACCTGGCCCGGACACAGGAAGGATTGACAGATTGAGAGCTCTTTCTTGATTCTGTGGGTGGTGGTGCATGGCCGCTCTTAGTTGGTGGAGCGATTTGTCTGGTTAATTCCGTTAACGAACGAGACTCTAGCCTGCTAAATAGACGTTCCGATCCTCCGAGTCGGACGTTCTTCTTAGAGGGACGGGCGGCGTTTAGCCGCACGAAACAGAGCAATAGCAGGTCTGTGATGCCCTTTGATGTCCGGGGCCGCACGCGCGCTACATTGAAGGAACCAGCGTGTGCTTTCCCTGTCCGACAGGACTGGGTAACCCGTTGAACCTCCTTCGTGCTGGGGATAGCAAATTGTAATTGTTTTGCTTGAACGAGGAACACCTAGTAAGCGTGAGTCATCAGCTCATGTTGATTATGTCCCTGGCCTTTGTTCACACCGCCCGTCGCTACTACCGATTGAATGATTTAGTGAGGTCTTCGGACTGGCGCTCGGATTGGCTTTCGGGTCGAGCCGACGTGCCGGAAAGATGACCAAACTTGATCATTTAGAGGAAGTAAAAGTCGTAACAAGGTTTCCGTAGGTGAACCTGCGGAAGGATCATTATCGAAATCGATTCCCCTCTTGGGAGTTGTTTTGAAAAACTCTCCTCTCTCTCCCCTCCCCGGGAGTCCGAGGAAAGGAGCCTGCACCCGTCGGACGGCGGTGGAGAGGTCTCCGTTCGAACGCACCGCGACGCCTTGCCGAGGGTGTGCCTACTTTGTTCCCGGCCGCGTTTTCGGCAGGAGGGAGGTCTTCTCTTCTCTATTGCAGAGGGGGAGGCTAGGCTTGAAGAGCTGCGTCGCAGAACGCACCGCACCGAAGGCGTCCTCTTCCGACTCCGGTCGGAAGTGTCTCTTTAAATTGAAAAATTCGAACGCACTACGACGAGCTCTTTAGGGAGCGAGTCATAAAAAAAAAAAATTACAACTCTGAACAGTGGATCACTCGGCTCACGGGTCGATGAAGAACGCAGCCAGCTGCGAGATTTGGTGTGAATTGCAGGACACATTGAGCACTGATTTTTCGAACGCACATTGCGGCCTCGGGTCCTACCCGGGGCCTCGCCTGTCTGAGGGTCGGATAAGACTTGCCTAGGAAATTCGTTTCCAATTGGCCGCACCGGAAGACTCGTTTTCCGCCGGCTCAAGTAAGTAGAAACGGAATCCTCACCGGTCGAAAGAAGCGTCGCCGATGTGCACGCCCGTCGGCTGGAGAAGACGAGTGCTTTCTCCGCCTTGACGGGCCTTCGGTTCGATGCTGGCACGACCGCCTTTCCGTCCTTCCTCCGTTTTCGGATGGGAGAAAAAATATTTATTGTCGACCTCAGATCAGACGAGATGACCCGCTGAATTTAAGCATATAAATAAGCGGAGGAAAAGAAACCAACAGGGATTCCCCGAGTAATGGCGAACGAAACGGGAAGAGCCCAGCGCCGAATCCCCCGCTCGCAAGGGCGCGGGGAAATGTGGCGTTTAGGAGTGAGCGTGCCGGCGGCAGACTCTGCAGCAAGTCCCCCTGACCGGGGCTGTTGCCCACAGTGGGTGCGAGGCCCATAGCTGCTAGGTCGACGCCGGATGCGATCTCCTTGGAGTCGAGTTGCTTGGGAGTGCAGCTCTAATCGGGTGGTAAACTCCACCTAAGGCTAAATACCGCCGTGAGACCGATAGCAAACAAGTACCGTGAGGGAAAGTTGCAAAGAACTTTGAAGAGAGAGTTCAAAAGTACGTGAAACTGTTCAGAGGTAAACAGGTGGGCCCTCGAAATCCTGTGGCGGGAGCATTCAGCCGGGAAGACGAGACGCGCGCCGGGAGATGGAGAAGAAGGTTCCCGTGACGGGGCCGTCCCGGCGCCGCGCTTCGAGTCCGACCGACGCATTTGCTTCCCGTCCGAAGGACGCCGCAACCGGTTGGGTCGCGGCCTTAAGGGCGAGACGACGCAGTTGGCCGGCAGCCTTTCTCCGATTGGCCGCCGGTTGTTAGCGGTCTCGTCGCACGGCACGCGTCCCGACCGTGGCAAGAAAGAG
>CAXBTE010000225.1:0-2500 GCA_963978545.1 Linyphia triangularis | reverse complement strand
CAAGTTGGAATTTGGAATTGCTGTGATTTACGGATTTTGATTTTTTTTATTATTATTTCCGAGTACCATAGTTTGTTTGTCAGTCTGTATGTTATGTACCAGGGTTCCCACGGTCATAGAGAGTCATTAAGAGTTCTTTTATTTGGAACTTGTTTTCTATTCCTTAAAAGTCCTTGAAAATGCTTAGAGGTCCTTAAAAGTCCTTAATTTTTACAGATGTTGTCCAGCTGCAGAATTTATAAAAATACAACTCGGACTTGCTATCCCCGCGTGACCACCACGTATCTGCACCGTATCAAAATTTTCCGACGTATTTGCGAATCCACCAACTTTAACTTTTTTGATAGAATATACTTTAATAAAAATTTAAATACAGATATGATGCTTGAAAATAAAAACATTATTTAGGTCCTTAAAAGTCATTAATTTTCATTCTGTGATTTGAGTGGGAACCCTGTGTACAAGTTTCCGTGTTTGTACCTTGTTTGACCTAAGAAAAGATTGGATGTACATGCTTTCTGTTCCATTTTTAAGTCGCTTATTTTGTGTCGTCTTATTTTCTCTCTCCCACTTTTGAAGAAGCGGGTTTTACTATTCCGTTTTTGAATTTTTCTAATGTTGTAGTCTACGGTTGACGCGTGTTTTTTTTAACGATTTGTTAGTGAATTGTTTACTTCTTAACAGGTTAATTGCAACACCTACCATATGTTCTTCGCCTACCATACAGACGCTGTGTCATTCGTTCGAAAAAATTTTCAAATTTCTTTCAAATCACTGAATCCATTTAGTTTTATGCTAATTGATGCTGTGTCATTCGTTCGAAAAAACTGTGTCATTAGTTCGAAAAAAACCATCCCACAAGCCCCCACCCATCCACCCAGGCAGAGTAATAGTTATGTTTGTACGGGATTTCAATTTTTAGTGGTGACGATTACTAAATGATTTCCCGGTCGTTGAATTTGAACGAACCCTTTGAAAAATCAATATTTTGCATAACTTAAACTAATATTTTATTGTTGATTTAAAGGCCAGACTGTAGCAAACTACGCTCGCTGCGCCATTGCTTTGCAGCGGTCGGGCAACGCAACAGCCTAACTACGCTCGCAGCGCCATTGCTTTGCAGCGGTCAGGCAACGCAACGGGTTTGTCCCACGACAAATTATGAAATGTAATGCTTGCTGTCAAGCAGTCATTTTTTTTTTTTTTCTTTTCCTTTTTTAAAGGACTATAGTAATTGTTAACTAAAATTTCTCCCGATGTGCAGTGCCGCTCGAGAAATATCTTTTTACATGTAAATTTATATTTTAACCACCAGGTGGTGGAGCTTTGTAATTGTTTAAAAGACTTATATTTTTATGCTGGAGGAGACGATAATAAATATTTGGGCTATAATGAATGTCTCATTTGATAAAAGTTATATGACGAGCGTTGTAATGACTGATGTTTGTATATTTTTCAGGTTTCCCTGGATGAAGAAGGAAAAACTTCAGCTGTTTCTGTGAATTTGTGTTTCATCTTGATTTTTCTGCGAAATGAGTAATTTTGTTTTTGGATCGAGGTTATACTACGTAATAAATGCAATAAATTAAATATATATGAATACTATAGGCATATACAAATGTAATCTGATTTTGTAAACCAATCAATCAATAATCTTCCATGTAATATGTAGTAAACAATGAATGGAAAGGATTTTTAAAGAAAACTGTGATTAATGCAACGATCATTTTTAAAAAAATTAATTTGAATGAATATTTATATACAACTGAAGTAAATTTAGTTTTACGTTAATGCACAACAATGGTAATTGTAATTTGAGTTTGAATATCTATCGCTGCCTTTTGTTAATGTTAGCAAAATGTCCAAACATACATCTGCCATTTCGCTTCTTTCTCCTAAACTAACTAGAAAACCAAACACTTGTCCTCACTATTTAAAAGTACTATCTCGTGCAATTGTGTTTAACAAATTGTAAAAGCAGTTTGTTAAATTTCCCGTGACTAATATCTACCACATTAGAGAAATGTAAGTGCGTTATTAATTCGGAAACAAACGGCTAGTTTCGAAGATAGTTTGTAGCCAAAGCAGATTAAAAACTTGGAAGAGATTTATTTCGATGCATGACTCGGTGCAGATTCTGTTCTTCCTGTTGTAATGCACTCGATACAGTTCTTTACACAACAATGTATCGCAAACAGCAGTTAAAAACTAGAACGCTAAAGATTCAATGCTCGATGACTGGCAACAAAGTACAAACTCGATCACCCGCTCTATTGGCCTTCCTTTGTGAATCTTCCGTAGATAGTAATTAGGAGAATTCTCCACATTGCATTCGAAAAGCCAGAAGTACATGTACCTGGAGTGTACACCGAAAGTGTCGCCAAATTTGGCGATTAAGATGAGTTACCATTTTGACCGCAATGTTTAATGGCCTTCTTGTACAACACGTACTCAAGCATTCGTAGATGCATTGCGGGAAATGAAATTCTTGCACTGCCTC
>CAXBTE010000224.1:0-87613 GCA_963978545.1 Linyphia triangularis | reverse complement strand
GTTCAAAATTTCCCTTTGAAAATACATTGATTTTACAGTTTTTGAATTTTTACTCATAGTGTATTTTGAGCACAGTATTGTAACTTGGCCACATTTAAGGTCTTCTATAGGAGATTCTTAAAAACGAAAATCTTAACAACCACAAAATACTAAGGGGGTCAAAATTTGCAAAGTTGTTTTTTTCAGTGGTACACATACATAATTTTTACACAGAGAGTTTTGGGAGCACAATGTTGTAACTTGGCAACATTGAAGTTCATTAATAGGAGATTCTTAAAAACGAAAATCTTAACAACCACTAAATATTAAGGGGGTCGAAAGTTGATCCCAAAAAAGGACTGCATTTCAAACACTGAAAATTTCTGAATTTTACCTACATTTTGGGCTATAAACTGAATTAAGGGTCCTTTATTGGGCAGATTTGAAATAAAGTGACTGCAAATCATATTTCTATTTTAAAACCAAAATCTGGAAGCATTTTGAGCCATTTTTTGGAAAAGTGATTTTTTCATAAAATTTCCTAAGGCTAACCCCTTTGAAAAATTTCGAAAAATTTGAAAATTCAAAAAATTATTTTTTCAGTCACATTTGGACAGAATATGAATATAAAACATATTTCAGGTCCCCAAAAAAAATTTGGTAGCATTTGAGCCACTATTTTCAAAGTTCAAAATTTCCCTTTGAAAATACATTGATTTTACAGTTTTTGAATTTTTACTCATAGTGTATTTGGAGCACAGTATTGTAACTTGGCCACATTTAAGGTCTTCTATAGGAGATTCTTAAAAACGAAAATCTTAACAACCACAAAATATTAAGGGGGTCAAAATTTGCAAAGTTGTTTTTTTCAGTGGTACACATACATAATTTTTACACAGAGAGTTTTGGGAGCACAATGTTGTAACTTGGCAACATTGAAGTTCATTAATAGGAGATTCTTAAAAACGAAAATCTTAACAACCACTAAATATTAAGGGGGTCGAAAGTTGATCCCAAAAAAGGACTGCATTTCAAACACTGAAAATTTCTGAATTTTACCTACATTTTGGGCTATAAACTGAATTAAGGGTCCTTTATTGGGCAGATTTGAAATAAAGTGACTGCAAATCATATTTCTATTTTAAAACCAAAATCTGGAAGCATTTTGAGCCATTTTTTGGAAAAGTGATTTTTTCATAAAATTTCCTAAGGCTAACCCCTTTGAAAAATTTCGAAAAATTTGAAAATTCAAAAAATTATTTTTTCAGTCACATTTGAACAGAATATGAATATAAAACATATTTCAGGTCCCCAAAAAAAATTTGGTAGCATTTGAGCCACTATTTTCAAAGTTCAAAATTTCCCTTTGAAAATACATTGATTTTACAGTTTTTGAATTTTTACTCATAGTGTATTTTGAGCACAGTATTGTAACTTGGCCACATTTAAGGTCTTCTATAGGAGATTCTTAAAAACGAAAATCTTAACAACCACAAAATATTAAGGGGGTCAAAATTTGCAAAGTTGTTTTTTTCAGTGGTACACATACATAATTTTTACACAGAGAGTTTTGGGAGCACAATGTTGTAACTTGGCAACATTGAAGTTCATTAATAGGAGATTCTTAAAAACGAAAATCTTAACAACCACTAAATATTAAGGGGGTCGAAAGTTGATCCCAAAAAAGGACTGCATTTCAAACACTGAAAATTTCTGAATTTTACCTACATTTTGGGCTATAAACTGAATTAAGGGTCCTTTATTGGGCAGATTTGAAATAAAGTGACTGCAAATCATATTTCTATTTTAAAACCAAAATCTGGAAGCATTTTGAGCCATTTTTTGGAAAAGTGATTTTTTCATAAAATTTCCTAAGGCTAACCCCTTTGAAAAATTTCGAAAAATTTGAAAATTCAAAAAATTATTTTTTCAGTCACATTTGGACAGAATATGAATATAAAACATATTTCAGGTCCCCAAAAAAAATTTGGTAGCATTTGAGCCACTATTTTCAAAGTTCAAAATTTCCCTTTGAAAATACATTGATTTTACAGTTTTTGAATTTTTACTCATAGTGTATTTTGAGCACAGTATTGTAACTTGGCCACATTTAAGGTCTTCTATAGGAGATTCTTAAAAACGAAAATCTTAACAACCACAAAATATTAAGGGGGTCAAAATTTGCAAAGTTGTTTTTTTCAGTGGTACACATACATAATTTTTACACAGAGAGTTTTGGGAGCACAATGTTGTAACTTGGCAACATTGAAGTTCATTAATAGGAGATTCTTAAAAACGAAAATCTTAACAACCACTAAATATTAAGGGGGTCGAAAGTTGATCCCAAAAAAGGACTGCATTTCAAACACTGAAAATTTCTGAATTTTACCTACATTTTGGGCTATAAACTGAATTAAGGGTCCTTTATTGGGCAGATTTGAAATAAAGTGACTGCAAATCATATTTCTATTTTAAAACCAAAATCTGGAAGCATTTTGAGCCATTTTTTGGAAAAGTGATTTTTTCATAAAATTTCCTAAGGCTAACCCCTTTGAAAAATTTCGAAAAATTTGAAAATTCAAAAAATTATTTTTTCAGTCACATTTGGACAGAATATGAATATAAAACATATTTCAGGTCCCCAAAAAAAATTTGGTAGCATTTGAGCCACTATTTTCAAAGTTCAAAATTTCCCTTTGAAAATACATTGATTTTACAGTTTTTGAATTTTTACTCATAGTGTATTTGGAGCACAGTATTGTAACTTGGCCACATTTAAGGTCTTCTATAGGAGATTCTTAAAAACGAAAATCTTAACAACCACAAAATATTAAGGGGGTCAAAATTTGCAAAGTTGTTTTTTTCAGTGGTACACATACATAATTTTTACACAGAGAGTTTTGGGAGCACAATGTTGTAACTTGGCAACATTGAAGTTCATTAATAGGAGATTCTTAAAAACGAAAATCTTAACAACCACTAAATATTAAGGGGGTCGAAAGTTGATCCCAAAAAAGGACTGCATTTCAAACACTGAAAATTTCTGAATTTTACCTACATTTTGGGCTATAAACTGAATTAAGGGTCCTTTATTGGGCAGATTTGAAATAAAGTGACTGCAAATCATATTTCTATTTTAAAACCAAAATCTGGAAGCATTTTGAGCCATTTTTTGGAAAAGTGATTTTTTCATAAAATTTCCTAAGGCTAACCCCTTTGAAAAATTTCGAAAAATTTGAAAATTCAAAAAATTATTTTTTCAGTCACATTTGGACAGAATATGAATATAAAACATATTTCAGGTCCCCAAAAAAAATTTGGTAGCATTTGAGCCACTATTTTCAAAGTTCAAAATTTCCCTTTGAAAATACATTGATTTTACAGTTTTTGAATTTTTACTCATAGTGTATTCGGAGCACAGTATTGTAACTTGGCCACATTTAAGGTCTTCTATAGGAGATTCTTAAAAACGAAAATCTTAACAACCACAAAATATTAAGGGGGTCAAAATTTGCAAAGTTGTTTTTTTCAGTGGTACACATACATAATTTTTACACAGAGAGTTTTGGGAGCACAATGTTGTAACTTGGCAACATTGAAGTTCATTAATAGGAGATTCTTAAAAACGAAAATCTTAACAACCACTAAATATTAAGGGGGTCGAAAGTTGATCCCAAAAAAGGACTGCATTTCAAACACTGAAAATTTCTGAATTTTACCTACATTTTGGGCTATAAACTGAATTAAGGGTCCTTTATTGGGCAGATTTGAAATAAAGTGACTGCAAATCATATTTCTATTTTAAAACCAAAATCTGGAAGCATTTTGAGCCATTTTTTGGAAAAGTGATTTTTTCATAAAATTTCCTAAGGCTAACCCCTTTGAAAAATTTCGAAAAATTTGAAAATTCAAAAAATTATTTTTTCAGTCACATTTGGACAGAATATGAATATAAAACATATTTCAGGTCCCCAAAAAAAATTTGGTAGCATTTGAGCCACTATTTTCAAAGTTCAAAATTTCCCTTTGAAAATACATTGATTTTACAGTTTTTGAATTTTTACTCATAGTGTATTTTGAGCACAGTATTGTAACTTGGCCACATTTAAGGTCTTCTATAGGAGATTCTTAAAAACGAAAATCTTAACAACCACAAAATACTAAGGGGGTCAAAATTTGCAAAGTTGTTTTTTTCAGTGGTACACATACATAATTTTTACACAGAGAGTTTTGGGAGCACAATGTTGTAACTTGGCAACATTGAAGTTCATTAATAGGAGATTCTTAAAAACGAAAATCTTAACAACCACTAAATATTAAGGGGGTCGAAAGTTGATCCCAAAAAAGGACTGCATTTCAAACACTGAAAATTTCTGAATTTTACCTACATTTTGGGCTATAAACTGAATTAAGGGTCCTTTATTGGGCAGATTTGAAATAAAGTGACTGCAAATCATATTTCTATTTTAAAACCAAAATCTGGAAGCATTTTGAGCCATTTTTTGGAAAAGTGATTTTTTCATAAAATTTCCTAAGGCTAACCCCTTTGAAAAATTTCGAAAAATTTGAAAATTCAAAAAATTATTTTTTCAGTCACATTTGGACAGAATATGAATATAAAACATATTTCAGGTCCCCAAAAAAAATTTGGTAGCATTTGAGCCACTATTTTCAAAGTTCAAAATTTCCCTTTGAAAATACATTGATTTTACAGTTTTTGAATTTTTACTCATAGTGTATTTGGAGCACAGTATTGTAACTTGGCCACATTTAAGGTCTTCTATAGGAGATTCTTAAAAACGAAAATCTTAACAACCACAAAATATTAAGGGGGTCAAAATTTGCAAAGTTGTTTTTTTCAGTGGTACACATACATAATTTTTACACAGAGAGTTTTGGGAGCACAATGTTGTAACTTGGCAACATTGAAGTTCATTAATAGGAGATTCTTAAAAACGAAAATCTTAACAACCACTAAATATTAAGGGGGTCGAAAGTTGATCCCAAAAAAGGACTGCATTTCAAACACTGAAAATTTCTGAATTTTACCTACATTTTGGGCTATAAACTGAATTAAGGGTCCTTTATTGGGCAGATTTGAAATAAAGTGACTGCAAATCATATTTCTATTTTAAAACCAAAATCTGGAAGCATTTTGAGCCATTTTTTGGAAAAGTGATTTTTTCATAAAATTTCCTAAGGCTAACCCCTTTGAAAAATTTCGAAAAATTTGAAAATTCAAAAAATTATTTTTTCAGTCACATTTGGACAGAATATGAATATAAAACATATTTCAGGTCCCCAAAAAAAATTTGGTAGCATTTGAGCCACTATTTTCAAAGTTCAAAATTTCCCTTTGAAAATACATTGATTTTACAGTTTTTGAATTTTTACTCATAGTGTATTTGGAGCACAGTATTGTAACTTGGCCACATTTAAGGTCTTCTATAGGAGATTCTTAAAAACGAAAATCTTAACAACCACAAAATATTAAGGGGGTCAAAATTTGCAAAGTTGTTTTTTTCAGTGGTACACATACATAATTTTTACACAGAGAGTTTTGGGAGCACAATGTTGTAACTTGGCAACATTGAAGTTCATTAATAGGAGATTCTTAAAAACGAAAATCTTAACAACCACTAAATATTAAGGGGGTCGAAAGTTGATCCCAAAAAAGGACTGCATTTCAAACACTGAAAATTTCTGAATTTTACCTACATTTTGGGCTATAAACTGAATTAAGGGTCCTTTATTGGGCAGATTTGAAATAAAGTGACTGCAAATCATATTTCTATTTTAAAACCAAAATCTGGAAGCATTTTGAGCCATTTTTTGGAAAAGTGATTTTTTCATAAAATTTCCTAAGGCTAACCCCTTTGAAAAATTTCGAAAAATTTGAAAATTCAAAAAATTATTTTTTCAGTCACATTTGGACAGAATATGAATATAAAACATATTTCAGGTCCCCAAAAAAAATTTGGTAGCATTTGAGCCACTATTTTCAAAGTTCAAAATTTCCCTTTGAAAATACATTGATTTTACAGTTTTTGAATTTTTACTCATAGTGTATTTTGAGCACAGTATTGTAACTTGGCCACATTTAAGGTCTTCTATAGGAGATTCTTAAAAACGAAAATCTTAACAACCACAAAATATTAAGGGGGTCAAAATTTGCAAAGTTGTTTTTTTCAGTGGTACACATACATAATTTTTACACAGAGAGTTTTGGGAGCACAATGTTGTAACTTGGCAACATTGAAGTTCATTAATAGGAGATTCTTAAAAACGAAAATCTTAACAACCACTAAATATTAAGGGGGTCGAAAGTTGATCCCAAAAAAGGACTGCATTTCAAACACTGAAAATTTCTGAATTTTACCTACATTTTGGGCTATAAACTGAATTAAGGGTCCTTTATTGGGCAGATTTGAAATAAAGTGACTGCAAATCATATTTCTATTTTAAAACCAAAATCTGGAAGCATTTTGAGCCATTTTTTGGAAAAGTGATTTTTTCATAAAATTTCCTAAGGCTAACCCCTTTGAAAAATTTCGAAAAATTTGAAAATTCAAAAAATTATTTTTTCAGTCACATTTGGACAGAATATGAATATAAAACATATTTCAGGTCCCCAAAAAAAATTTGGTAGCATTTGAGCCACTATTTTCAAAGTTCAAAATTTCCCTTTGAAAATACATTGATTTTACAGTTTTTGAATTTTTACTCATAGTGTATTTTGAGCACAGTATTGTAACTTGGCCACATTTAAGGTCTTCTATAGGAGATTCTTAAAAACGAAAATCTTAACAACCACAAAATATTAAGGGGGTCAAAATTTGCAAAGTTGTTTTTTTCAGTGGTACACATACATAATTTTTACACAGAGAGTTTTGGGAGCACAATGTTGTAACTTGGCAACATTGAAGTTCATTAATAGGAGATTCTTAAAAACGAAAATCTTAACAACCACTAAATATTAAGGGGGTCGAAAGTTGATCCCAAAAAAGGACTGCATTTCAAACACTGAAAATTTCTGAATTTTACCTACATTTTGGGCTATAAACTGAATTAAGGGTCCTTTATTGGGCAGATTTGAAATAAAGTGACTGCAAATCATATTTCTATTTTAAAACCAAAATCTGGAAGCATTTTGAGCCATTTTTTGGAAAAGTGATTTTTTCATAAAATTTCCTAAGGCTAACCCCTTTGAAAAATTTCGAAAAATTTGAAAATTCAAAAAATTATTTTTTCAGTCACATTTGGACAGAATATGAATATAAAACATATTTCAGGTCCCCAAAAAAAATTTGGTAGCATTTGAGCCACTATTTTCAAAGTTCAAAATTTCCCTTTGAAAATACATTGATTTTACAGTTTTTGAATTTTTACTCATAGTGTATTTTGAGCACAGTATTGTAACTTGGCCACATTTAAGGTCTTCTATAGGAGATTCTTAAAAACGAAAATCTTAACAACCACAAAATATTAAGGGGGTCAAAATTTGCAAAGTTGTTTTTTTCAGTGGTACACATACATAATTTTTACACAGAGAGTTTTGGGAGCACAATGTTGTAACTTGGCAACATTGAAGTTCATTAATAGGAGATTCTTAAAAACGAAAATCTTAACAACCACTAAATATTAAGGGGGTCGAAAGTTGATCCCAAAAAAGGACTGCATTTCAAACACTGAAAATTTCTGAATTTTACCTACATTTTGGGCTATAAACTGAATTAAGGGTCCTTTATTGGGCAGATTTGAAATAAAGTGACTGCAAATCATATTTCTATTTTAAAACCAAAATCTGGAAGCATTTTGAGCCATTTTTTGGAAAAGTGATTTTTTCATAAAATTTCCTAAGGCTAACCCCTTTGAAAAATTTCGAAAAATTTGAAAATTCAAAAAATTATTTTTTCAGTCACATTTGGACAGAATATGAATATAAAACATATTTCAGGTCCCCAAAAAAAATTTGGTAGCATTTGAGCCACTATTTTCAAAGTTCAAAATTTCCCTTTGAAAATACATTGATTTTACAGTTTTTGAATTTTTACTCATAGTGTATTTTGAGCACAGTATTGTAACTTGGCCACATTTAAGGTCTTCTATAGGAGATTCTTAAAAACGAAAATCTTAACAACCACAAAATATTAAGGGGGTCAAAATTTGCAAAGTTGTTTTTTTCAGTGGTACACATACATAATTTTTACACAGAGAGTTTTGGGAGCACAATGTTGTAACTTGGCAACATTGAAGTTCATTAATAGGAGATTCTTAAAAACGAAAATCTTAACAACCACTAAATATTAAGGGGGTCGAAAGTTGATCCCAAAAAAGGACTGCATTTCAAACACTGAAAATTTCTGAATTTTACCTACATTTTGGGCTATAAACTGAATTAAGGGTCCTTTATTGGGCAGATTTGAAATAAAGTGACTGCAAATCATATTTCTATTTTAAAACCAAAATCTGGAAGCATTTTGAGCCATTTTTTGGAAAAGTGATTTTTTCATAAAATTTCCTAAGGCTAACCCCTTTGAAAAATTTCGAAAAATTTGAAAATTCAAAAAATTATTTTTTCAGTCACATTTGGACAGAATATGAATATAAAACATATTTCAGGTCCCCAAAAAAAATTTGGTAGCATTTGAGCCACTATTTTCAAAGTTCAAAATTTCCCTTTGAAAATACATTGATTTTACAGTTTTTGAATTTTTACTCATAGTGTATTTTGAGCACAGTATTGTAACTTGGCCACATTTAAGGTCTTCTATAGGAGATTCTTAAAAACGAAAATCTTAACAACCACAAAATATTAAGGGGGTCAAAATTTGCAAAGTTGTTTTTTTCAGTGGTACACATACATAATTTTTACACAGAGAGTTTTGGGAGCACAATGTTGTAACTTGGCAACATTGAAGTTCATTAATAGGAGATTCTTAAAAACGAAAATCTTAACAACCACTAAATATTAAGGGGGTCGAAAGTTGATCCCAAAAAAGGACTGCATTTCAAACACTGAAAATTTCTGAATTTTACCTACATTTTGGGCTATAAACTGAATTAAGGGTCCTTTATTGGGCAGATTTGAAATAAAGTGACTGCAAATCATATTTCTATTTTAAAACCAAAATCTGGAAGCATTTTGAGCCATTTTTTGGAAAAGTGATTTTTTCATAAAATTTCCTAAGGCTAACCCCTTTGAAAAATTTCGAAAAATTTGAAAATTCAAAAAATTATTTTTTCAGTCACATTTGGACAGAATATGAATATAAAACATATTTCAGGTCCCCAAAAAAAATTTGGTAGCATTTGAGCCACTATTTTCAAAGTTCAAAATTTCCCTTTGAAAATACATTGATTTTACAGTTTTTGAATTTTTACTCATAGTGTATTTTGAGCACAGTATTGTAACTTGGCCACATTTAAGGTCTTCTATAGGAGATTCTTAAAAACGAAAATCTTAACAACCACAAAATATTAAGGGGGTCAAAATTTGCAAAGTTGTTTTTTTCAGTGGTACACATACATAATTTTTACACAGAGAGTTTTGGGAGCACAATGTTGTAACTTGGCAACATTGAAGTTCATTAATAGGAGATTCTTAAAAACGAAAATCTTAACAACCACTAAATATTAAGGGGGTCGAAAGTTGATCCCAAAAAAGGACTGCATTTCAAACACTGAAAATTTCTGAATTTTACCTACATTTTGGGCTATAAACTGAATTAAGGGTCCTTTATTGGGCAGATTTGAAATAAAGTGACTGCAAATCATATTTCTATTTTAAAACCAAAATCTGGAAGCATTTTGAGCCATTTTTTGGAAAAGTGATTTTTTCATAAAATTTCCTAAGGCTAACCCCTTTGAAAAATTTCGAAAAATTTGAAAATTCAAAAAATTATTTTTTCAGTCACATTTGGACAGAATATGAATATAAAACATATTTCAGGTCCCCAAAAAAAATTTGGTAGCATTTGAGCCACTATTTTCAAAGTTCAAAATTTCCCTTTGAAAATACATTGATTTTACAGTTTTTGAATTTTTACTCATAGTGTATTTGGAGCACAGTATTGTAACTTGGCCACATTTAAGGTCTTCTATAGGAGATTCTTAAAAACGAAAATCTTAACAACCACAAAATATTAAGGGGGTCAAAATTTGCAAAGTTGTTTTTTTCAGTGGTACACATACATAATTTTTACACAGAGAGTTTTGGGAGCACAATGTTGTAACTTGGCAACATTGAAGTTCATTAATAGGAGATTCTTAAAAACGAAAATCTTAACAACCACTAAATATTAAGGGGGTCGAAAGTTGATCCCAAAAAAGGACTGCATTTCAAACACTGAAAATTTCTGAATTTTACCTACATTTTGGGCTATAAACTGAATTAAGGGTCCTTTTTTGGGCAGATTTGAAATAAAGTGACTGTAAATCATATTTCTATTTTAAAACCAAAATCTGGAAGCATTTTGAGCCATTTTTTGGAAAAGTGATTTTTTCATAAAATTTCCTAAGGCTAACCCCTTTGAAAAATTTCGAAAAATTTGAAAATTCAAAAAATTAATTTTTGGAAAAGTGATTTTTTCATAAAATTTCCCAAGGCTAACCCCTTTCAAAAATTTCGAAAAATTTGAAAATTCAAAAAATTATTTTTTGGAAAAGTGATTTTTTCATAAAATTTCCTAAGGCTAACCCCTTTGAAAAATTTCGAAAAATTTGAAAATTCAAAAAATTATTTTTTGGAAAAGTGATTTTTTCATAAAATTTCCTAAGGCTTTTAACTTTTTTAAGGCCCTTTGAAAAATTTGAAAATTCAAAAAATTATTTTTTGGAAAAGTGATTTTTTCATAAAATTTCCTAAGACTAACCCCTTTGAAAAATTTCGAAAAATTTGAAAATTCAAAAAATTATTTTTTGGAAAAGTGATTTTTTCATAAAATTTCCTAAGGCTAACCCCTTTGAAAAATTTGAAAATTCAAAAAATTATTTTTTGGAAAAGTGATTTTTTCATAAAATTTCCTAAGACTAACCCGTTTGAAAAATTTCGAAAAATTTGAAAATTCAAAAAATTATTTTTTGGAAAAGTGATTTTTTCATAAAATTTCCTAAGGCTAACCCCTTTGAAAAATTTGAAAATTCAAAAAATTATTTTTTGGAAAAGTGATTTTTTCATAAAATTTCCTAAGGCTAACCCCTTTGAAAAATTTGAAAATTCAAAAAATTATTTTTTGGAAAAGTGATTTTTTCATAAAATTTCCTAAGACTAACCCCTTTGAAAATTTCGAAAAATTTGAAAATTCAAAAAATTATTTTTTGGAAAAGTGATTTTTTCATAAAATTTCCTAAGGCTAACCCCTTTGAAAAATTTGAAAATTCAAAAAATTATTTTTTGGAAAAGTGATTTTTTCATAAAATTTCCTAAGTCTAACCCCTTTGAAAAATTTCGAAAAATTTGAAAATTCAAAAAATTATTTTTTCAGTCAAATTTCGACAGAATATGAATATAAAACATATTTCAGGTCTTCAACTAAAATTTCCCAGCTAGTTTCAAAATTTCGTACAAAATCGTCTCCATTTCTGAGCAAACGCGTTATTTTGGATTTTTTTGAATTTTAACGACAGTTTGGGCTATAAAGCGATTTAAGGGACCTTTCTTGGATAGTTTTGATAAAAAGTAACTCTTAAGCATTCTCCTATGTTAACAGCTAAATTTGACACATTTCGGACATTTCCCAGCTAAATTCCAAAATTTCGTTCAAAACCGTCTCTATTTCTGTGCTAACGCGTTATTTTGGATTTTACTGAATTTTCCCGACAGATTGGGCTATAAATCGATTTAAGGGTCTTTTCTTGAACAGTTTTGATAAAAAGTAACTATTGAGCATTTTCAAAGCATTTCGGACATTTCCCAGCTAGTTTTAAAAATATCGTTCAAAATCGTCTCTATTTCTGTGTTAACGCGTTATTTTGGATTTTTCTGAATTTTACCGACAGTTTAGGCTATAAATCGATTTAAGGGTCCTTTCTTGAACAGTTTTGATAAAAAGTAACTTTTAAGCATACTCTTAGGTCACAGCTAAAATTTTAAAGCATTTCGGACAATTCCCAGCTAGTTTCAGAAATTGCGTTCAAAACCGTCTCTATTTCTGTGTTAACGCGTTATTTTGGATTTTTCGGAATTCTACCAACAGTTTGGGCTATAAAGCGATTAAAGGGTCCTTTCTTGACAGTTTTGATAAAAAGTTACTTTTGAGCATTTTCAAAGCATTTCGGACAATTCCCAGCTAGTTTTAAAAATTGCTTTCAAAATCGTCTCTATTTCTGTGTTAACGCGTTATTTTGGATTTTTCTGAATTTTACCGACAGTTTGGGCTATAAAGCGATTTAAGGGTCCTTTCTTGACAGTTTTGATAAAAAGTAACTCTTGAGCATTTTCAAAGCATTTCGGACAATTCCCAGCTAGTTTTAAAAATATCGTTCAAAATCGTCTCTATTTCTGTGTTAACGCGTTATTTTGGATTTTTCTGAATTTTACCGACAGTTTGGGCTATAAAGCGATTTAAGGGTTCTTTCTTGACAGTTTTGATAAAAAGTAACTCTTGAGCATTTTCAAAGCATTTCGGACAATTCCCAGCTAGTTTGAAAAATATCGTTCAAAATCGTCTCTATTTCTGTGTTAACGCGTTATTTTGGATTTTTCTGAATTTTACCGACAGTTTAGGCTATAAATCGATTTAAGGGTCCTTTCTTGAACAGTTTTGATAAAAAGTAACTTTTAAGCATACTCTTAGGTCACAGCTAAAATTTTAAAGCATTTCGGACAATTCCCAGCTAGTTTCAGAAATTGCGTTCAAAACCGTCTCTATTTCTGTGTTAACGCGTTATTTTGGATTTTTCGGAATTCTACCAACAGTTTGGGCTATAAAGCGATTAAAGGGTCCTTTCTTGACAGTTTTGATAAAAAGTTACTTTTGAGCATTTTCAAAGCATTTCGGACAATTCCCAGCTAGTTTTAAAAATTGCTTTCAAAATCGTCTCTATTTCTGTGTTAAAGCGTTATTTTGGATTTTTCTGAATTTTACCGACAGTTTGGGCTATAAAGCGATTTAAGGGTCCTTTCTTGACAGTTTTGATAAAAAGTAACTCTTGAGCATTTTCAAAGCATTTCGGACAATTCCCAGCTAGTTTTAAAAATATCGTTCAAAATCGTCTCTATTTCTGTGTTAACGCGTTATTTTGGATTTTTCTGAATTTTACCGACAGTTTGGGCTATAAAGCGATTTAAGGGTCCTTTCTTGACAGTTTTGATAAAAAGTAACTCTTGAGCATTTTCAAAGCATTTCGGACAATTCCCAGCTAGTTTGAAAAATATCGTTCAAAATCGTCTCTATTTCTGTGTTAACGCGTTATTTTGGATTTTTCTGAATTTTACCGACAGTTTAGGCTATACAGCGATTTAAGGGTCCTTTCTTGACAGTTTTTATAAAAAGTTACTTTTGATCATTTTCAAAGCATTTCGGACAATTCCCAGCTAGTTTTAAAAATTGCTTTCAAAATCGTCTCTATTTCTGTGTTAACGCGTTATTTTGGATTTTTCTGAATTTTACCGATAATTTGGGATATAAATCGATATAAGGGTCCTTTCTTGAACAGTTTTGATAAAAAGTAACTTTTGAGCATACTCTAAGGTCACAGCTAAAATTTTAAAGCATTTCGGACAATTCCCAACTAGTTTCAAAAATTGCGTTCAAAAACGTCTCCATTTCTGTGTTAACGCGTTATTTTGGATTTTTCTGAATTATACCGACAGCTTGGTTTATAAAGCGATTTGAGGGTCCTTTCTTGGGCATATTTAATAAAAAATTACTGTAAACTATATTTCTATTTTAAAACCAAAATCTGGAAGCATTTTGAGAAATTTTTTGGAAAAGTGATTTTTTCATAAAATTTCCTAAGTCTAACCCCTTTGAAAAATTTCGAAAAATTTGAAAATTCAAAAAATTATTTTTGGAAAAGTGATTTTTTCGTAAAATTTCCTAAGGCTAACCCCCTTGAAAAATTTGAAAATTCAAAAAATTATTTTTTGAAAAAGTGATTTTTTCATAAAATTTCCTAAGGCTAACCCCTTTGAAAAATTTGAAAATTCAAAATTTTTTTTTTTGGAAAAGTGATTTTTTCATAAAATTTCCTAAGACTAACCCCTTTGAAAAATTTGAAAATTGAAAAAATTATTTTTTGGAAAAGTGATTTTTTCATAAAATTTCCTAAGGCTAACCCTTTGAAAAATTTGAAAATTCAAAAAATTATTTTTTGGAAAAGTGATTTTTTCATAAAATTTCCTAAGACTAACCCCTTTGAAAAATTTCGAAAAATTTGAAAATTCAAAAAATTATTTTTTGGAAAAGTGATTTTTTCATAAAATTTCCTAAGTCTAACCCCTTTGAAAAATTTCGAAAAATTTGAAAATTCAAAAAATTATTTTTTCAGTCACATTTGGACAGAATATAAATATAAAACATATTTCAGGTCCCCAAAAAAAATTTGGTAGCATTTGAGCCATTATTTTCAAAGTTCAAAATTTCCCTTTGAAAATACATTGATTGTATTTTGGAGTTTTTGAATTTTTACTCGTAGTGTATTTGGAGCACAGTATTGTAACTTGGCCACATTTAAGGTCTTCTATAGGAGATTCTTAAAAACGAAAATCTTAACAACCACAAAATATTAAGGGGGTCAAAATTTGCAAAGTTGTTTTTTTCAGTGGTACACATACATAATTTTTACACAGAGAGTTTTGGGAGCACAATGTTGTAACTTGGCAACATTGAAGTTCATTAATAGGAGATTCTTAAAAACGAAAATCTTAACAACCACTAAATATTAAGGGGGTCGAAAGTTGATCCCAAAAAAGGACTGCATTTCAAACACTGAAAATTTCTGAATTTTACCTACATTTTGGGCTATAAACTGAATTAAGGGTCCTTTATTGGGCAGATTTGAAATAAAGTGACTGCAAATCATATTTCTATTTTAAAACCAAAATCTGGAAGCATTTTGAGCCATTTTTTGGAAAAGTGATTTTTTCATAAAATTTCCTAAGGCCCCTTTGAAAAATTTCGAAAAATTTGAAAATTCAAAAAATTATTTTTTCAGTCACATTTGGACAGAATATGAATATAAAACATATTTCAGGTCCCCAAAAAAAATTTGGTAGCATTTGAGCCACTATTTTCAAAGTTCAAAATTTCCCTTTGAAAATACATTGATTTTACAGTTTTTGAATTTTTACTCATAGTGTATTTGGAGCACAGTATTGTAACTTGGCCACATTTAAGGTCTTCTATAGGAGATTCTTAAAAACGAAAATCTTAACAACCACAAAATATTAAGGGGGTCAAAATTTGCAAAGTTGTTTTTTTCAGTGGTACACATACATAATTTTTACACAGAGAGTTTTGGGAGCACAATGTTGTAACTTGGCAACATTGAAGTTCATTAATAGGAGATTCTTAAAAACGAAAATCTTAACAACCACTAAATATTAAGGGGGTCGAAAGTTGATCCCAAAAAAGGACTGCATTTCAAACACTGAAAATTTCTGAATTTTACCTACATTTTGGGCTATAAACTGAATTAAGGGTCCTTTATTGGGCAGATTTGAAATAAAGTGACTGCAAATCATATTTCTATTTTAAAACCAAAATCTGGAAGCATTTTGAGCCATTTTTTGGAAAAGTGATTTTTTCATAAAATTTCCTAAGGCTAACCCCCTTTGAAAAATTTCGAAAAATTTGAAAATTCAAAAAATTATTTTTTCAGTCACATTTGGACAGAATATGAATATAAAACATATTTCAGGTCCCCAAAAAAAATTTGGTAGCATTTGAGCCACTATTTTCAAAGTTCAAAATTTCCCTTTGAAAATACATTGATTTTACAGTTTTTGAATTTTTACTCATAGTGTATTTTGAGCACAGTATTGTAACTTGGCCACATTTAAGGTCTTCTATAGGAGATTCTTAAAAACGAAAATCTTAACAACCACAAAATATTAAGGGGGTCAAAATTTGCAAAGTTGTTTTTTTCAGTGGTACACATACATAATTTTTACACAGAGAGTTTTGGGAGCACAATGTTGTAACTTGGCAACATTGAAGTTCATTAATAGGAGATTCTTAAAAACGAAAATCTTAACAACCACTAAATATTAAGGGGGTCGAAAGTTGATCCCAAAAAAGGACTGCATTTCAAACACTGAAAATTTCTGAATTTTACCTACATTTTGGGCTATAAACTGAATTAAGGGTCCTTTATTGGGCAGATTTGAAATAAAGTGACTGCAAATCATATTTCTATTTTAAAACCAAAATCTGGAAGCATTTTGAGCCATTTTTTGGAAAAGTGATTTTTTCATAAAATTTCCTAAGGCTAACCCCCTTTGAAAAATTTCGAAAAATTTGAAAATTCAAAAAATTATTTTTTCAGTCACATTTGGACAGAATATGAATATAAAACATATTTCAGGTCCCCAAAAAAAATTTGGTAGCATTTGAGCCACTATTTTCAAAGTTCAAAATTTCCCTTTGAAAATACATTGATTTTACAGTTTTTGAATTTTTACTCATAGTGTATTTTGAGCACAGTATTGTAACTTGGCCACATTTAAGGTCTTCTATAGGAGATTCTTAAAAACGAAAATCTTAACAACCACAAAATATTAAGGGGGTCAAAATTTGCAAAGTTGTTTTTTTCAGTGGTACACATACATAATTTTTACACAGAGAGTTTTGGGAGCACAATGTTGTAACTTGGCAACATTGAAGTTCATTAATAGGAGATTCTTAAAAACGAAAATCTTAACAACCACTAAATATTAAGGGGGTCGAAAGTTGATCCCAAAAAAGGACTGCATTTCAAACACTGAAAATTTCTGAATTTTACCTACATTTTGGGCTATAAACTGAATTAAGGGTCCTTTATTGGGCAGATTTGAAATAAAGTGACTGCAAATCATATTTCTATTTTAAAACCAAAATCTGGAAGCATTTTGAGCCATTTTTTGGAAAAGTGATTTTTTCATAAAATTTCCTAAGGCTAACCCCTTTGAAAAATTTCGAAAAATTTGAAAATTCAAAAAATTATTTTTTCAGTCACATTTGGACAGAATATGAATATAAAACATATTTCAGGTCCCCAAAAAAAATTTGGTAGCATTTGAGCCACTATTTTCAAAGTTCAAAATTTCCCTTTGAAAATACATTGATTTTACAGTTTTTGAATTTTTACTCATAGTGTATTTGGAGCACAGTATTGTAACTTGGCCACATTTAAGGTCTTCTATAGGAGATTCTTAAAAACGAAAATCTTAACAACCACAAAATATTAAGGGGGTCAAAATTTGCAAAGTTGTTTTTTTCAGTGGTACACATACATAATTTTTACACAGAGAGTTTTGGGAGCACAATGTTGTAACTTGGCAACATTGAAGTTCATTAATAGGAGATTCTTAAAAACGAAAATCTTAACAACCACTAAATATTAAGGGGGTCGAAAGTTGATCCCAAAAAAGGACTGCATTTCAAACACTGAAAATTTCTGAATTTTACCTACATTTTGGGCTATAAACTGAATTAAGGGTCCTTTATTGGGCAGATTTGAAATAAAGTGACTGCAAATCATATTTCTATTTTAAAACCAAAATCTGGAAGCATTTTGAGCCATTTTTTGGAAAAGTGATTTTTTCATAAAATTTCCTAAGGCTAACCCCTTTGAAAAATTTCGAAAAATTTGAAAATTCAAAAAATTATTTTTTCAGTCACATTTGGACAGAATATGAATATAAAACATATTTCAGGTCCCCAAAAAAAATTTGGTAGCATTTGAGCCACTATTTTCAAAGTTCAAAATTTCCCTTTGAAAATACATTGATTTTACAGTTTTTGAATTTTTACTCATAGTGTATTTTGAGCACAGTATTGTAACTTGGCCACATTTAAGGTCTTCTATAGGAGATTCTTAAAAACGAAAATCTTAACAACCACAAAATACTAAGGGGGTCAAAATTTGCAAAGTTGTTTTTTTCAGTGGTACACATACATAATTTTTACACAGAGAGTTTTGGGAGCACAATGTTGTAACTTGGCAACATTGAAGTTCATTAATAGGAGATTCTTAAAAACGAAAATCTTAACAACCACTAAATATTAAGGGGGTCGAAAGTTGATCCCAAAAAAGGACTGCATTTCAAACACTGAAAATTTCTGAATTTTACCTACATTTTGGGCTATAAACTGAATTAAGGGTCCTTTATTGGGCAGATTTGAAATAAAGTGACTGCAAATCATATTTCTATTTTAAAACCAAAATCTGGAAGCATTTTGAGCCATTTTTTGGAAAAGTGATTTTTTCATAAAATTTCCTAAGGCTAACCCCTTTGAAAAATTTCGAAAAATTTGAAAATTCAAAAAATTATTTTTTCAGTCACATTTGGACAGAATATGAATATAAAACATATTTCAGGTCCCCAAAAAAAATTTGGTAGCATTTGAGCCACTATTTTCAAAGTTCAAAATTTCCCTTTGAAAATACATTGATTTTACAGTTTTTGAATTTTTACTCATAGTGTATTTGGAGCACAGTATTGTAACTTGGCCACATTTAAGGTCTTCTATAGGAGATTCTTAAAAACGAAAATCTTAACAACCACAAAATATTAAGGGGGTCAAAATTTGCAAAGTTGTTTTTTTCAGTGGTACACATACATAATTTTTACACAGAGAGTTTTGGGAGCACAATGTTGTAACTTGGCAACATTGAAGTTCATTAATAGGAGATTCTTAAAAACGAAAATCTTAACAACCACTAAATATTAAGGGGGTCGAAAGTTGATCCCAAAAAAGGACTGCATTTCAAACACTGAAAATTTCTGAATTTTACCTACATTTTGGGCTATAAACTGAATTAAGGGTCCTTTATTGGGCAGATTTGAAATAAAGTGACTGCAAATCATATTTCTATTTTAAAACCAAAATCTGGAAGCATTTTGAGCCATTTTTTGGAAAAGTGATTTTTTCATAAAATTTCCTAAGGCTAACCCCTTTGAAAAATTTCGAAAAATTTGAAAATTCAAAAAATTATTTTTTCAGTCACATTTGGACAGAATATGAATATAAAACATATTTCAGGTCCCCAAAAAAAATTTGGTAGCATTTGAGCCACTATTTTCAAAGTTCAAAATTTCCCTTTGAAAATACATTGATTTTACAGTTTTTGAATTTTTACTCATAGTGTATTTGGAGCACAGTATTGTAACTTGGCCACATTTAAGGTCTTCTATAGGAGATTCTTAAAAACGAAAATCTTAACAACCACAAAATATTAAGGGGGTCAAAATTTGCAAAGTTGTTTTTTTCAGTGGTACACATACATAATTTTTACACAGAGAGTTTTGGGAGCACAATGTTGTAACTTGGCAACATTGAAGTTCATTAATAGGAGATTCTTAAAAACGAAAATCTTAACAACCACTAAATATTAAGGGGGTCGAAAGTTGATCCCAAAAAAGGACTGCATTTCAAACACTGAAAATTTCTGAATTTTACCTACATTTTGGGCTATAAACTGAATTAAGGGTCCTTTATTGGGCAGATTTGAAATAAAGTGACTGCAAATCATATTTCTATTTTAAAACCAAAATCTGGAAGCATTTTGAGCCATTTTTTGGAAAAGTGATTTTTTCATAAAATTTCCTAAGGCTAACCCCTTTGAAAAATTTCGAAAAATTTGAAAATTCAAAAAATTATTTTTTCAGTCACATTTGGACAGAATATGAATATAAAACATATTTCAGGTCCCCAAAAAAAATTTGGTAGCATTTGAGCCACTATTTTCAAAGTTCAAAATTTCCCTTTGAAAATACATTGATTTTACAGTTTTTGAATTTTTACTCATAGTGTATTTGGAGCACAGTATTGTAACTTGGCCACATTTAAGGTCTTCTATAGGAGATTCTTAAAAACGAAAATCTTAACAACCACAAAATATTAAGGGGGTCAAAATTTGCAAAGTTGTTTTTTTCAGTGGTACACATACATAATTTTTACACAGAGAGTTTTGGGAGCACAATGTTGTAACTTGGCAACATTGAAGTTCATTAATAGGAGATTCTTAAAAACGAAAATCTTAACAACCACTAAATATTAAGGGGGTCGAAAGTTGATCCCAAAAAAGGACTGCATTTCAAACACTGAAAATTTCTGAATTTTACCTACATTTTGGGCTATAAACTGAATTAAGGGTCCTTTATTGGGCAGATTTGAAATAAAGTGACTGCAAATCATATTTCTATTTTAAAACCAAAATCTGGAAGCATTTTGAGCCATTTTTTGGAAAAGTGATTTTTTCATAAAATTTCCTAAGGCTAACCCCTTTGAAAAATTTCGAAAAATTTGAAAATTCAAAAAATTATTTTTTCAGTCACATTTGGACAGAATATGAATATAAAACATATTTCAGGTCCCCAAAAAAAATTTGCTAGCATTTGAGCCACTATTTTCAAAGTTCAAAATTTCCCTTTGAAAATACATTGATTTTACAGTTTTTGAATTTTTACTCATAGTGTATTTTGAGCACAGTATTGTAACTTGGCCACATTTAAGGTCTTCTATAGGAGATTCTTAAAAACGAAAATCTTAACAACCACAAAATACTAAGGGGGTCAAAATTTGCAAAGTTGTTTTTTTCAGTGGTACACATACATAATTTTTACACAGAGAGTTTTGGGAGCACAATGTTGTAACTTGGCAACATTGAAGTTCATTAATAGGAGATTCTTAAAAACGAAAATCTTAACAACCACTAAATATTAAGGGGGTCGAAAGTTGATCCCAAAAAAGGACTGCATTTCAAACACTGAAAATTTCTGAATTTTACCTACATTTTGGGCTATAAACTGAATTAAGGGTCCTTTATTGGGCAGATTTGAAATAAAGTGACTGCAAATCATATTTCTATTTTAAAACCAAAATCTGGAAGCATTTTGAGCCATTTTTTGGAAAAGTGATTTTTTCATAAAATTTCCTAAGGCTAACCCCTTTGAAAAATTTCGAAAAATTTGAAAATTCAAAAAATTATTTTTTCAGTCACATTTGGACAGAATATGAATATAAAACATATTTCAGGTCCCCAAAAAAAATTTGGTAGCATTTGAGCCACTATTTTCAAAGTTCAAAATTTCCCTTTGAAAATACATTGATTTTACAGTTTTTGAATTTTTACTCATAGTGTATTTGGAGCACAGTATTGTAACTTGGCCACATTTAAGGTCTTCTATAGGAGATTCTTAAAAACGAAAATCTTAACAACCACAAAATATTAAGGGGGTCAAAATTTGCAAAGTTGTTTTTTTCAGTGGTACACATACATAATTTTTACACAGAGAGTTTTGGGAGCACAATGTTGTAACTTGGCAACATTGAAGTTCATTAATAGGAGATTCTTAAAAACGAAAATCTTAACAACCACTAAATATTAAGGGGGTCGAAAGTTGATCCCAAAAAAGGACTGCATTTCAAACACTGAAAATTTCTGAATTTTACCTACATTTTGGGCTATAAACTGAATTAAGGGTCCTTTATTGGGCAGATTTGAAATAAAGTGACTGCAAATCATATTTCTATTTTAAAACCAAAATCTGGAAGCATTTTGAGCCATTTTTTGGAAAAGTGATTTTTTCATAAAATTTCCTAAGGCTAACCCCTTTGAAAAATTTCGAAAAATTTGAAAATTCAAAAAATTATTTTTTCAGTCACATTTGGACAGAATATGAATATAAAACATATTTCAGGTCCCCAAAAAAAATTTGGTAGCATTTGAGCCACTATTTTCAAAGTTCAAAATTTCCCTTTGAAAATACATTGATTTTACAGTTTTTGAATTTTTACTCATAGTGTATTTTGAGCACAGTATTGTAACTTGGCCACATTTAAGGTCTTCTATAGGAGATTCTTAAAAACGAAAATCTTAACAACCACAAAATACTAAGGGGGTCAAAATTTGCAAAGTTGTTTTTTTCAGTGGTACACATACATAATTTTTACACAGAGAGTTTTGGGAGCACAATGTTGTAACTTGGCAACATTGAAGTTCATTAATAGGAGATTCTTAAAAACGAAAATCTTAACAACCACTAAATATTAAGGGGGTCGAAAGTTGATCCCAAAAAAGGACTGCATTTCAAACACTGAAAATTTCTGAATTTTACCTACATTTTGGGCTATAAACTGAATTAAGGGTCCTTTATTGGGCAGATTTGAAATAAAGTGACTGCAAATCATATTTCTATTTTAAAACCAAAATCTGGAAGCATTTTGAGCCATTTTTTGGAAAAGTGATTTTTTCATAAAATTTCCTAAGGCTAACCCCTTTGAAAAATTTCGAAAAATTTGAAAATTCAAAAAATTATTTTTTCAGTCACATTTGGACAGAATATGAATATAAAACATATTTCAGGTCCCCAAAAAAAATTTGGTAGCATTTGAGCCACTATTTTCAAAGTTCAAAATTTCCCTTTGAAAATACATTGATTTTACAGTTTTTGAATTTTTACTCATAGTGTATTTGGAGCACAGTATTGTAACTTGGCCACATTTAAGGTCTTCTATAGGAGATTCTTAAAAACGAAAATCTTAACAACCACAAAATACTAAGGGGGTCAAAATTTGCAAAGTTGTTTTTTTCAGTGGTACACATACATAATTTTTACACAGAGAGTTTTGGGAGCACAATGTTGTAACTTGGCAACATTGAAGTTCATTAATAGGAGATTCTTAAAAACGAAAATCTTAACAACCACTAAATATTAAGGGGGTCGAAAGTTGATCCCAAAAAAGGACTGCATTTCAAACACTGAAAATTTCTGAATTTTACCTACATTTTGGGCTATAAACTGAATTAAGGGTCCTTTATTGGGCAGATTTGAAATAAAGTGACTGCAAATCATATTTCTATTTTAAAACCAAAATCTGGAAGCATATTGAGCCATTTTTTGGAAAAGTGATTTTTTCATAAAATTTCCTAAGGCTAACCCCTTTGAAAAATTTCGAAAAATTTGAAAATTCAAAAAATTATTTTTTCAGTCACATTTGGACAGAATATGAATAAAAAACATATTTCAGGTCCCCAAAAAAAATTTGGTAGCATTTGAGCCACTATTTTCAAAGTTCAAAATTTCCCTTTGAAAATACATTGATTTTACAGTTTTTGAATTTTTACTCATAGTGTATTTGGAGCACAGTATTGTAACTTGGCCACATTTAAGGTCTTCTATAGGAGATTCTTAAAAACGAAAATCTTAACAACCACAAAATATTAAGGGGGTCAAAATTTGCAAATTTGTTTTTTTCAGTGGTACACATACATAATTTTTACACAGAGAGTTTTGGGAGCACAATGTTGTGACTTGGCCACATTGAAGTTCATTAATAGGAGATTCTTAAAAATGAAAATCTTAACAACCACTAAATATTAAGGGGGTCGAAAGTTTATCCCAAAAAAGGACTGCATTTCAAACACTGAAAATTTCTGAATTTTACCTACATTTTGGGCTATAAACTGAATTAAAGGGTCCTTTTTTGGGCAGATTTGAAATAAAGTGACTGCAAATCATATTTCTATTTTAAAACCAAAATCTGGAAGCATTTTGAGCCATTTTTTGGAAAAGTGATTTTTTCATAAAATTTCCTAAGGCTAACCCCTTTGAAAAATTTCGAAAAATTTGAAAATTCAAAAAATTATTTTTTCAGTCACATTTGGACAGAATATGAATATAAAACATATTTCAGGTCCCCAAAAAAAATTTGGTAGCATTTGAGCCACTATTTTCAAAGTTCAAAATTTCCCTTTGAAAATACATTGATTTTACAGTTTTTGAATTTTTACTCATAGTGTATTTGGAGCACAGTATTGTAACTTGGCCACATTTAAGGTCTTCTATAGGAGATTCTTAAAAACGAAAATCTTAACAACCACAAAATATTAAGGGGGTCAAAATTTGCAAAGTTGTTTTTTTCAGTGGTACACATACATAATTTTTACACAGAGAGTTTTGGGAGCACAATGTTGTAACTTGGCAACATTGAAGTTCATTAATAGGAGATTCTTAAAAACGAAAATCTTAACAACCACTAAATATTAAGGGGGTCGAAAGTTGATCCCAAAAAAGGACTGCATTTCAAACACTGAAAATTTCTGAATTTTACCTACATTTTGGGCTATAAACTGAATTAAAGGGTCCTTTTTTGGGCAGATTTGAAATAAAGTGACTGCAAATCATATTTCTATTTTAAAACCAAAATCTGGAAGCATTTTGAGCCATTTTTTGGAAAAGTGATTTTTTCATAAAATTTCCTAAGGCTAACCCCTTTGAAAAATTTCGAAAAATTTGAAAATTCAAAAAATTATTTTTTCAGTCACATTTGGACAGAATATGAATATAAAACATATTTCAGGTCCCCAAAAAAAATTTGGTAGCATTTGAGCCACTATTTTCAAAGTTCAAAATTTCCCTTTGAAAATACATTGATTTTACAGTTTTTGAATTTTTACTCATAGTGTATTTGGAGCACAGTATTGTAACTTGGCCACATTTAAGGTCTTCTATAGGAGATTCTTAAAAACGAAAATCTTAACAACCACAAAATATTAAGGGGGTCAAAATTTGCAAAGTTGTTTTTTTCAGTGGTACACATACATAATTTTTACACAGAGAGTTTTGGGAGCACAATGTTGTGACTTGGCAACATTGAAGTTCATTAATAGGAGATTCTTAAAAACGAAAATCTTAACAACCACTAAATATTAAGGGGGTCGAAAGTTGATCCCAAAAAAGGACTGCATTTCAAACACTGAAAATTTCTGAATTTTACCTACATTTTGGGCTATAAACTGAATTAAGGGTCCTTTATTGGGCAGATTTGAAATAAAGTGACTGCAAATCATATTTCTATTTTAAAACCAAAATCTGGAAGCATTTTGAGCCATTTTTTGGAAAAGTGATTTTTTCATAAAATTTCCTAAGGCTAACCCCTTTGAAAAATTTCGAAAAATTTGAAAATTCAAAAAATTATTTTTTCAGTCACATTTGGACAGAATATGAATATAAAACATATTTCAGGTCCCCAAAAAAAATTTGGTAGCATTTGAGCCACTATTTTCAAAGTTCAAAATTTCCCTTTGAAAATACATTGATTTTACAGTTTTTGAATTTTTACTCATAGTGTATTTAGAGCACAGTATTGTAACTTGGCCACATTTAAGGTCTTCTATAGGAGATTCTTAAAAACGAAAATCTTAACAACCACAAAATATTAAGGGGGTCAAAATTTGCAAAGTTGTTTTTTTCAGTGGTACACATACATAATTTTTACACAGAGAGTTTTGGGAGCACAATGTTGTAACTTGGCAACATTGAAGTTCATTAATAGGAGATTCTTAAAAACGAAAATCTTAACAACCACTAAATATTAAGGGGGTCGAAAGTTGATCCCAAAAAAGGACTGCATTTCAAACACTGAAAATTTCTGAATTTTACCTACATTTTGGGCTATAAACTGAATTAAGGGTCCTTTATTGGGCAGATTTGAAATAAAGTGACTGCAAATCATATTTCTATTTTAAAACCAAAATCTGGAAGCATTTTGAGCCATTTTTTGGAAAAGTGATTTTTTCATAAAATTTCCTAAGGCTAACCCCTTTGAAAAATTTCGAAAAATTTGAAAATTCAAAAAATTATTTTTTCAGTCTTATTTGGACAGAATATGAATATAAAACATATTTCAGGTCCCCAAAAAAAATTTGGTAGCATTTGAGCCACTATTTTCAAAGTTCAAAATTTCCCTTTGAAAATACATTGATTTTACAGTTTTTGAATTTTTACTCATAGTGTATTTGGAGCACAGTATTGTAACTTGGCCACATTTAAGGTCTTCTATAGGAGATTCTTAAAAACGAAAATCTTAACAACCACAAAATATTAAGGGGGTCAAAATTTGCAAAGTTGTTTTTTTCAGTGGTACACATACATAATTTTTACACAGAGAGTTTTGGGAGCACAATGTTGTAACTTGGCAACATTGAAGTTCATTAATAGGAGATTCTTAAAAACGAAAATCTTAACAACCACTAAATATTAAGGGGGTCGAAAGTTGATCCCAAAAAAGGACTGCATTTCAAACACTGAAAATTTCTGAATTTTACCTACATTTTGGGCTATAAACTGAATTAAGGGTCCTTTATTGGGCAGATTTGAAATAAAGTGACTGCAAATCATATTTCTATTTTAAAACCAAAATCTGGAAGCATTTTGAGCCATTTTTTGGAAAAGTGATTTTTTCATAAAATTTCCTAAGGCTAACCCCTTTGAAAAATTTCGAAAAATTTGAAAATTCAAAAAATTATTTTTTCAGTCACATTTGGACAGAATATGAATATAAAACATATTTCAGGTCCCCAAAAAAAATTTGGTAGCATTTGAGCCACTATTTTCAAAGTTCAAAATTTCCCTTTGAAAATACATTGATTTTACAGTTTTTGAATTTTTACTCATAGTGTATTTGGAGCACAGTATTGTAACTTGGCCACATTTAAGGTCTTCTATAGGAGATTCTTAAAAACGAAAATCTTAACAACCACAAAATATTAAGGGGGTCAAAATTTGCAAAGTTGTTTTTTTCAGTGGTACACATACATAATTTTTACACAGAGAGTTTTGGGAGCACAATGTTGTAACTTGGCAACATTGAAGTTCATTAATAGGAGATTCTTAAAAACGAAAATCTTAACAACCACTAAATATTAAGGGGGTCGAAAGTTGATCCCAAAAAAGGACTGCATTTCAAACACTGAAAATTTCTGAATTTTACCTACATTTTGGGCTATAAACTGAATTAAGGGTCCTTTATTGGGCAGATTTGAAATAAAGTGACTGCAAATCATATTTCTATTTTAAAACCAAAATCTGGAAGCATTTTGAGCCATTTTTTGGAAAAGTGATTTTTTCATAAAATTTCCTAAGGCTAACCCCTTTGAAAAATTTCGAAAAATTTGAAAATTCAAAAAATTATTTTTTCAGTCACATTTGGACAGAATATGAATATAAAACATATTTCAGGTCCCCAAAAAAAATTTGGTAGCATTTGAGCCACTATTTTCAAAGTTCAAAATTTCCCTTTGAAAATACATTGATTTTACAGTTTTTGAATTTTTACTCATAGTGTATTTGGAGCACAGTATTGTAACTTGGCCACATTTAAGGTCTTCTATAGGAGATTCTTAAAAACGAAAATCTTAACAACCACAAAATATTAAGGGGGTCAAAATTTGCAAAGTTGTTTTTTTCAGTGGTACACATACATAATTTTTACACAGAGAGTTTTGGGAGCACAATGTTGTAACTTGGCAACATTGAAGTTCATTAATAGGAGATTCTTAAAAACGAAAATCTTAACAACCACTAAATATTAAGGGGGTCGAAAGTTGATCCCAAAAAAGGACTGCATTTCAAACACTGAAAATTTCTGAATTTTACCTACATTTTGGGCTATAAACTGAATTAAGGGTCCTTTATTGGGCAGATTTGAAATAAAGTGACTGCAAATCATATTTCTATTTTAAAACCAAAATCTGGAAGCATTTTGAGCCATTTTTTGGAAAAGTGATTTTTTCATAAAATTTCCTAAGGCTAACCCCTTTGAAAAATTTCGAAAAATTTGAAAATTCAAAAAATTATTTTTTCAGTCACATTTGGACAGAATATGAATATAAAACATATTTCAGGTCCCCAAAAAAAATTTGGTAGCATTTGAGCCACTATTTTCAAAGTTCAAAATTTCCCTTTGAAAATACATTGATTTTACAGTTTTTGAATTTTTACTCATAGTGTATTTGGAGCACAGTATTGTAACTTGGCCACATTTAAGGTCTTCTATAGGAGATTCTTAAAAACGAAAATCTTAACAACCACAAAATATTAAGGGGGTCAAAATTTGCAAAGTTGTTTTTTTCAGTGGTACACATACATAATTTTTACACAGAGAGTTTTGGGAGCACAATGTTGTAACTTGGCAACATTGAAGTTCATTAATAGGAGATTCTTAAAAACGAAAATCTTAACAACCACTAAATATTAAGGGGGTCGAAAGTTGATCCCAAAAAAGGACTGCATTTCAAACACTGAAAATTTCTGAATTTTACCTACATTTTGGGCTATAAACTGAATTAAGGGTCCTTTATTGGGCAGATTTGAAATAAAGTGACTGCAAATCATATTTCTATTTTAAAACCAAAATCTGGAAGCATTTTGAGCCATTTTTTGGAAAAGTGATTTTTTCATAAAATTTCCTAAGGCTAACCCCTTTGAAAAATTTCGAAAAATTTGAAAATTCAAAAAATTAATTTTTGGAAAAGTGATTTTTTCATAAAATTTCCCAAGGCTAACCCCTTTCAAAAATTTCGAAAAATTTGAAAATTCAAAAAATTATTTTTTGGAAAAGTGATTTTTTCATAAAATTTCCTAAGGCTAACCCCTTTGAAAAATTTCGAAAAATTTGAAAATTCAAAAAATTATTTTTTGGAAAAGTGATTTTTTCATAAAATTTCCTAAGGCTTTTAACTTTTTTAAGGCCCTTTGAAAAATTTGAAAATTCAAAAAATTATTTTTTGGAAAAGTGATTTTTTCATAAAATTTCCTAAGACTAACCCCTTTGAAAAATTTCGAAAAATTTGAAAATTCAAAAAATTATTTTTTGGAAAAGTGATTTTTTCATAAAATTTCCTAAGGCTAACCCCTTTGAAAAATTTGAAAATTCAAAAAATTATTTTTTGGAAAAGTGATTTTTTCATAAAATTTCCTAAGACTAACCCCTTTGAAAAATTTCGAAAAATTTGAAAATTCAAAAAATTATTTTTTGGAAAAGTGATTTTTTCATAAAATTTCCTAAGGCTAACCCCTTTGAAAAATTTGAAAATTCAAAAAATTATTTTTTGGAAAAGTGATTTTTTCATAAAATTTCCTAAGGCTAACCCCTTTGAAAAATTTGAAAATTCAAAAAATTATTTTTTGGAAAAGTGATTTTTTCATAAAATTTCCTAAGGCTAACCCCTTTGAAAAATTTCGAAAAATTTGAAAATTCAAAAAATTAATTTTTGGAAAAGTGATTTTTTCATAAAATTTCCCAAGGCTAACCCCTTTCAAAAATTTCGAAAAATTTGAAAATTCAAAAAATAATTTTTGGAAAAGTGATTTTTTCATAAAATTTCCTAAGGCTAACCCCTTTGAAAAATTTCGAAAAATTTGAAAATTCAAAAAATTATTTTTTGGAAAAGTGATTTTTTCATAAAATTTCCTAAGGCTTTTTACTTTTTTAAGGCCCTTTGAAAAATTTGAAAATTCAAAAAATTATTTTTTGGAAAAGTGATTTTTTCATAAAATTTCCTAAGACTAACCCCTTTGAAAAATTTCGAAAAATTTGAAAATTCAAAAAATTATTTTTTGGAAAAGTGATTTTTTCATAAAATTTCCTAAGGCTAACCCCTTTGAAAAATTTGAAAATTCAAAAAATTATTTTTTGGAAAAGTGATTTTTTCATAAAATTTCCTAAGACTAACCCCTTTGAAAAATTTCGAAAAATTTGAAAATTCAAAAAATTATTTTTTGGAAAAGTGATTTTTTCATAAAATTTCCTAAGGCTAACCCCTTTGAAAAATTTGAAAATTCAAAAAATTATTTTTTGGAAAAGTGATTTTTTCATAAAATTTCCTAAGTCTAACCCCTTTGAAAAATTTCGAAAAATTTGAAAATTCAAAAAATTATTTTTTCAGTCAAATTTCGACAGAATATGAATATAAAACATATTTCAGGTCTTCAACTAAAATTTCCCAGCTAGTTTCAAAATTTCGTACAAAATCGTCTCCATTTCTGAGCAAACGCGTTATTTTGGATTTTTTTGAATTTTAACGACAGTTTGGGCTATAAAGCGATTTAAGGGACCTTTCTTGGATAGTTTTGATAAAAAGTAACTCTTAAGCATTCTCCTATGTTAACAGCTAAATTTGACACATTTCGGACATTTCCCAGCTAAATTCCAAAATTTCGTTCAAAACCGTCTCTATTTCTGTGCTAACGCGTTATTTTGGATTTTACTGAATTTTCCCGACAGATTGGGCTATAAATCGATTTAAGGGTCTTTTCTTGAACAGTTTTGATAAAAAGTAACTATTGAGCATTTTCAAAGCATTTCGGACATTTCCCAGCTAGTTTTAAAAATATCGTTCAAAATCGTCTCTATTTCTGTGTTAACGCGTTATTTTGGATTTTTCTGAATTTTACCGACAGTTTAGGCTATAAATCGATTTAAGGGTCCTTTCTTGAACAGTTTTGATAAAAAGTAACTTTTAAGCATACTCTTAGGTCACAGCTAAAATTTTAAAGCATTTCGGACAATTCCCAGCTAGTTTCAGAAATTGCGTTCAAAACCGTCTCTATTTCTGTGTTAACGCGTTATTTTGGATTTTTCGGAATTCTACCAACAGTTTGGGCTATAAAGCGATTAAAGGGTCCTTTCTTGACAGTTTTGATAAAAAGTTACTTTTGAGCATTTTCAAAGCATTTCGGACAATTCCCAGCTAGTTTTAAAAATTGCTTTCAAAATCGTCTCTATTTCTGTGTTAACGCGTTATTTTGGATTTTTCTGAATTTTACCGACAGTTTGGGCTATAAAGCGATTTAAGGGTCCTTTCTTGACAGTTTTGATAAAAAGTAACTCTTGAGCATTTTCAAAGCATTTCGGACAATTCCCAGCTAGTTTTAAAAATATCGTTCAAAATCGTCTCTATTTCTGTGTTAACGCGTTATTTTGGATTTTTCTGAATTTTACCGACAGTTTGGGCTATAAAGCGATTTAAGGGTTCTTTCTTGACAGTTTTGATAAAAAGTAACTCTTGAGCATTTTCAAAGCATTTCGGACAATTCCCAGCTAGTTTGAAAAATATCGTTCAAAATCGTCTCTATTTCTGTGTTAACGCGTTATTTTGGATTTTTCTGAATTTTACCGACAGTTTAGGCTATAAATCGATTTAAGGGTCCTTTCTTGAACAGTTTTGATAAAAAGTAACTTTTAAGCATACTCTTAGGTCACAGCTAAAATTTTAAAGCATTTCGGACAATTCCCAGCTAGTTTCAGAAATTGCGTTCAAAACCGTCTCTATTTCTGTGTTAACGCGTTATTTTGGATTTTTCGGAATTCTACCAACAGTTTGGGCTATAAAGCGATTAAAGGGTCCTTTCTTGACAGTTTTGATAAAAAGTTACTTTTGAGCATTTTCAAAGCATTTCGGACAATTCCCAGCTAGTTTTAAAAATTGCTTTCAAAATCGTCTCTATTTCTGTGTTAAAGCGTTATTTTGGATTTTTCTGAATTTTACCGACAGTTTGGGCTATAAAGCGATTTAAGGGTCCTTTCTTGACAGTTTTGATAAAAAGTAACTCTTGAGCATTTTCAAAGCATTTCGGACAATTCCCAGCTAGTTTTAAAAATATCGTTCAAAATCGTCTCTATTTCTGTGTTAACGCGTTATTTTGGATTTTTCTGAATTTTACCGACAGTTTGGGCTATAAAGCGATTTAAGGGTCCTTTCTTGACAGTTTTGATAAAAAGTAACTCTTGAGCATTTTCAAAGCATTTCGGACAATTCCCAGCTAGTTTGAAAAATATCGTTCAAAATCGTCTCTATTTCTGTGTTAACGCGTTATTTTGGATTTTTCTGAATTTTACCGACAGTTTAGGCTATACAGCGATTTAAGGGTCCTTTCTTGACAGTTTTTATAAAAAGTTACTTTTGATCATTTTCAAAGCATTTCGGACAATTCCCAGCTAGTTTTAAAAATTGCTTTCAAAATCGTCTCTATTTCTGTGTTAACGCGTTATTTTGGATTTTTCTGAATTTTACCGATAATTTGGGATATAAATCGATATAAGGGTCCTTTCTTGAACAGTTTTGATAAAAAGTAACTTTTGAGCATACTCTAAGGTCACAGCTAAAATTTTAAAGCATTTCGGACAATTCCCAACTAGTTTCAAAAATTGCGTTCAAAAACGTCTCCATTTCTGTGTTAACGCGTTATTTTGGATTTTTCTGAATTATACCGACAGCTTGGTTTATAAAGCGATTTGAGGGTCCTTTCTTGGGCATATTTAATAAAAAATTACTGTAAACTATATTTCTATTTTAAAACCAAAATCTGGAAGCATTTTGAGAAATTTTTTGGAAAAGTGATTTTTTCATAAAATTTCCTAAGTCTAACCCCTTTGAAAAATTTCGAAAAATTTGAAAATTCAAAAAATTATTTTTGGAAAAGTGATTTTTTCGTAAAATTTCCTAAGGCTAACCCCCTTGAAAAATTTGAAAATTCAAAAAATTATTTTTTGAAAAAGTGATTTTTTCATAAAATTTCCTAAGGCTAACCCCTTTGAAAAATTTGAAAATTCAAAATTTTTTTTTTTGGAAAAGTGATTTTTTCATAAAATTTCCTAAGACTAACCCCTTTGAAAAATTTGAAAATTGAAAAAATTATTTTTTGGAAAAGTGATTTTTTCATAAAATTTCCTAAGGCTAACCCTTTGAAAAATTTGAAAATTCAAAAAATTATTTTTTGGAAAAGTGATTTTTTCATAAAATTTCCTAAGACTAACCCCTTTGAAAAATTTCGAAAAATTTGAAAATTCAAAAAATTATTTTTTGGAAAAGTGATTTTTTCATAAAATTTCCTAAGTCTAACCCCTTTGAAAAATTTCGAAAAATTTGAAAATTCAAAAAATTATTTTTTCAGTCACATTTGGACAGAATATAAATATAAAACATATTTCAGGTCCCCAAAAAAAATTTGGTAGCATTTGAGCCATTATTTTCAAAGTTCAAAATTTCCCTTTGAAAATACATTGATTGTATTTTGGAGTTTTTGAATTTTTACTCGTAGTGTATTTGGAGCACAGTATTGTAACTTGGCCACATTTAAGGTCTTCTATAGGAGATTCTTAAAAACGAAAATCTTAACAACCACAAAATATTAAGGGGGTCAAAATTTGCAAAGTTGTTTTTTTCAGTGGTACACATACATAATTTTTACACAGAGAGTTTTGGGAGCACAATGTTGTAACTTGGCAACATTGAAGTTCATTAATAGGAGATTCTTAAAAACGAAAATCTTAACAACCACTAAATATTAAGGGGGTCGAAAGTTGATCCCAAAAAAGGACTGCATTTCAAACACTGAAAATTTCTGAATTTTACCTACATTTTGGGCTATAAACTGAATTAAGGGTCCTTTATTGGGCAGATTTGAAATAAAGTGACTGCAAATCATATTTCTATTTTAAAACCAAAATCTGGAAGCATTTTGAGCCATTTTTTGGAAAAGTGATTTTTTCATAAAATTTCCTAAGGCTAACCCCTTTGAAAAATTTCGAAAAATTTGAAAATTCAAAAAATTATTTTTTCAGTCACATTTGGACAGAATATGAATATAAAACATATTTCAGGTCCCCAAAAAAAATTTGGTAGCATTTGAGCCACTATTTTCAAAGTTCAAAATTTCCCTTTGAAAATACATTGATTTTACAGTTTTTGAATTTTTACTCATAGTGTATTTTGAGCACAGTATTGTAACTTGGCCACATTTAAGGTCTTCTATAGGAGATTCTTAAAAACGAAAATCTTAACAACCACAAAATATTAAGGGGGTCAAAATTTGCAAAGTTGTTTTTTTCAGTGGTACACATACATAATTTTTACACAGAGAGTTTTGGGAGCACAATGTTGTAACTTGGCAACATTGAAGTTCATTAATAGGAGATTCTTAAAAACGAAAATCTTAACAACCACTAAATATTAAGGGGGTCGAAAGTTGATCCCAAAAAAGGACTGCATTTCAAACACTGAAAATTTCTGAATTTTACCTACATTTTGGGCTATAAACTGAATTAAGGGTCCTTTATTGGGCAGATTTGAAATAAAGTGACTGCAAATCATATTTCTATTTTAAAACCAAAATCTGGAAGCATTTTGAGCCATTTTTTGGAAAAGTGATTTTTTCATAAAATTTCCTAAGGCTAACCCCTTTGAAAAATTTCGAAAAATTTGAAAATTCAAAAAATTATTTTTTCAGTCACATTTGGACAGAATATGAATATAAAACATATTTCAGGTCCCCAAAAAAAATTTGGTAGCATTTGAGCCACTATTTTCAAAGTTCAAAATTTCCCTTTGAAAATACATTGATTTTACAGTTTTTGAATTTTTACTCATAGTGTATTTGGAGCACAGTATTGTAACTTGGCCACATTTAAGGTCTTCTATAGGAGATTCTTAAAAACGAAAATCTTAACAACCACAAAATATTAAGGGGGTCAAAATTTGCAAAGTTGTTTTTTTCAGTGGTACACATACATAATTTTTACACAGAGAGTTTTGGGAGCACAATGTTGTAACTTGGCAACATTGAAGTTCATTAATAGGAGATTCTTAAAAACGAAAATCTTAACAACCACTAAATATTAAGGGGGTCGAAAGTTGATCCCAAAAAAGGACTGCATTTCAAACACTGAAAATTTCTGAATTTTACCTACATTTTGGGCTATAAACTGAATTAAGGGTCCTTTATTGGGCAGATTTGAAATAAAGTGACTGCAAATCATATTTCTATTTTAAAACCAAAATCTGGAAGCATTTTGAGCCATTTTTTGGAAAAGTGATTTTTTCATAAAATTTCCTAAGTAACCCCTTTGAAAAATTTCGAAAAATTTGAAAATTCAAAAAATTATTTTTTCAGTCACATTTGGACAGAATATGAATATAAAACATATTTCAGGTCCCCAAAAAAAATTTGGTAGCATTTGAGCCACTATTTTCAAAGTTCAAAATTTCCCTTTGAAAATACATTGATTTTACAGTTTTTGAATTTTTACTCATAGTGTATTTGGAGCACAGTATTGTAACTTGGCCACATTTAAGGTCTTCTATAGGAGATTCTTAAAAACGAAAATCTTAACAACCACAAAATATTAAGGGGGTCAAAATTTGCAAAGTTGTTTTTTTCAGTGGTACACATACATAATTTTTACACAGAGAGTTTTGGGAGCACAATGTTGTAACTTGGCAACATTGAAGTTCATTAATAGGAGATTCTTAAAAACGAAAATCTTAACAACCACTAAATATTAAGGGGGTCGAAAGTTGATCCCAAAAAAGGACTGCATTTCAAACACTGAAAATTTCTGAATTTTACCTACATTTTGGGCTATAAACTGAATTAAGGGTCCTTTATTGGGCAGATTTGAAATAAAGTGACTGCAAATCATATTTCTATTTTAAAACCAAAATCTGGAAGCATTTTGAGCCATTTTTTGGAAAAGTGATTTTTTCATAAAATTTCCTAAGGCTAACCCCTTTGAAAAATTTCGAAAAATTTGAAAATTCAAAAAATTATTTTTTCAGTCACATTTGGACAGAATATGAATATAAAACATATTTCAGGTCCCCAAAAAAAATTTGGTAGCATTTGAGCCACTATTTTCAAAGTTCAAAATTTCCCTTTGAAAATACATTGATTTTACAGTTTTTGAATTTTTACTCATAGTGTATTTTGAGCACAGTATTGTAACTTGGCCACATTTAAGGTCTTCTATAGGAGATTCTTAAAAACGAAAATCTTAACAACCACAAAATACTAAGGGGGTCAAAATTTGCAAAGTTGTTTTTTTCAGTGGTACACATACATAATTTTTACACAGAGAGTTTTGGGAGCACAATGTTGTAACTTGGCAACATTGAAGTTCATTAATAGGAGATTCTTAAAAACGAAAATCTTAACAACCACTAAATATTAAGGGGGTCGAAAGTTGATCCCAAAAAAGGACTGCATTTCAAACACTGAAAATTTCTGAATTTTACCTACATTTTGGGCTATAAACTGAATTAAGGGTCCTTTATTGGGCAGATTTGAAATAAAGTGACTGCAAATCATATTTCTATTTTAAAACCAAAATCTGGAAGCATTTTGAGCCATTTTTTGGAAAAGTGATTTTTTCATAAAATTTCCTAAGGCTAACCCCTTTGAAAAATTTCGAAAAATTTGAAAATTCAAAAAATTATTTTTTCAGTCACATTTGGACAGAATATGAATATAAAACATATTTCAGGTCCCCAAAAAAAATTTGGTAGCATTTGAGCCACTATTTTCAAAGTTCAAAATTTCCCTTTGAAAATACATTGATTTTACAGTTTTTGAATTTTTACTCATAGTGTATTTGGAGCACAGTATTGTAACTTGGCCACATTTAAGGTCTTCTATAGGAGATTCTTAAAAACGAAAATCTTAACAACCACAAAATATTAAGGGGGTCAAAATTTGCAAAGTTGTTTTTTTCAGTGGTACACATACATAATTTTTACACAGAGAGTTTTGGGAGCACAATGTTGTAACTTGGCAACATTGAAGTTCATTAATAGGAGATTCTTAAAAACGAAAATCTTAACAACCACTAAATATTAAGGGGGTCGAAAGTTGATCCCAAAAAAGGACTGCATTTCAAACACTGAAAATTTCTGAATTTTACCTACATTTTGGGCTATAAACTGAATTAAGGGTCCTTTATTGGGCAGATTTGAAATAAAGTGACTGCAAATCATATTTCTATTTTAAAACCAAAATCTGGAAGCATTTTGAGCCATTTTTTGGAAAAGTGATTTTTTCATAAAATTTCCTAAGGCTAACCCCTTTGAAAAATTTCGAAAAATTTGAAAATTCAAAAAATTATTTTTTCAGTCACATTTGGACAGAATATGAATATAAAACATATTTCAGGTCCCCAAAAAAAATTTGGTAGCATTTGAGCCACTATTTTCAAAGTTCAAAATTTCCCTTTGAAAATACATTGATTTTACAGTTTTTGAATTTTTACTCATAGTGTATTTTGAGCACAGTATTGTAACTTGGCCACATTTAAGGTCTTCTATAGGAGATTCTTAAAAACGAAAATCTTAACAACCACAAAATACTAAGGGGGTCAAAATTTGCAAAGTTGTTTTTTTCAGTGGTACACATACATAATTTTTACACAGAGAGTTTTGGGAGCACAATGTTGTAACTTGGCAACATTGAAGTTCATTAATAGGAGATTCTTAAAAACGAAAATCTTAACAACCACTAAATATTAAGGGGGTCGAAAGTTGATCCCAAAAAAGGACTGCATTTCAAACACTGAAAATTTCTGAATTTTACCTACATTTTGGGCTATAAACTGAATTAAGGGTCCTTTATTGGGCAGATTTGAAATAAAGTGACTGCAAATCATATTTCTATTTTAAAACCAAAATCTGGAAGCATTTTGAGCCATTTTTTGGAAAAGTGATTTTTTCATAAAATTTCCTAAGGCTAACCCCTTTGAAAAATTTCGAAAAATTTGAAAATTCAAAAAATTATTTTTTCAGTCACATTTGGACAGAATATGAATATAAAACATATTTCAGGTCCCCAAAAAAAATTTGGTAGCATTTGAGCCACTATTTTCAAAGTTCAAAATTTCCCTTTGAAAATACATTGATTTTACAGTTTTTGAATTTTTACTCATAGTGTATTTGGAGCACAGTATTGTAACTTGGCCACATTTAAGGTCTTCTATAGGAGATTCTTAAAAACGAAAATCTTAACAACCACAAAATATTAAGGGGGTCAAAATTTGCAAAGTTGTTTTTTTCAGTGGTACACATACATAATTTTTACACAGAGAGTTTTGGGAGCACAATGTTGTAACTTGGCAACATTGAAGTTCATTAATAGGAGATTCTTAAAAACGAAAATCTTAACAACCACTAAATATTAAGGGGGTCGAAAGTTGATCCCAAAAAAGGACTGCATTTCAAACACTGAAAATTTCTGAATTTTACCTACATTTTGGGCTATAAACTGAATTAAGGGTCCTTTATTGGGCAGATTTGAAATAAAGTGACTGCAAATCATATTTCTATTTTAAAACCAAAATCTGGAAGCATTTTGAGCCATTTTTTGGAAAAGTGATTTTTTCATAAAATTTCCTAAGGCTAACCCCTTTGAAAAATTTCGAAAAATTTGAAAATTCAAAAAATTATTTTTTCAGTCACATTTGGACAGAATATGAATATAAAACATATTTCAGGTCCCCAAAAAAAATTTGGTAGCATTTGAGCCACTATTTTCAAAGTTCAAAATTTCCCTTTGAAAATACATTGATTTTACAGTTTTTGAATTTTTACTCATAGTGTATTTTGAGCACAGTATTGTAACTTGGCCACATTTAAGGTCTTCTATAGGAGATTCTTAAAAACGAAAATCTTAACAACCACAAAATATTAAGGGGGTCAAAATTTGCAAAGTTGTTTTTTTCAGTGGTACACATACATAATTTTTACACAGAGAGTTTTGGGAGCACAATGTTGTAACTTGGCAACATTGAAGTTCATTAATAGGAGATTCTTAAAAACGAAAATCTTAACAACCACTAAATATTAAGGGGGTCGAAAGTTGATCCCAAAAAAGGACTGCATTTCAAACACTGAAAATTTCTGAATTTTACCTACATTTTGGGCTATAAACTGAATTAAGGGTCCTTTATTGGGCAGATTTGAAATAAAGTGACTGCAAATCATATTTCTATTTTAAAACCAAAATCTGGAAGCATTTTGAGCCATTTTTTGGAAAAGTGATTTTTTCATAAAATTTCCTAAGGCTAACCCCTTTGAAAAATTTCGAAAAATTTGAAAATTCAAAAAATTATTTTTTCAGTCACATTTGGACAGAATATGAATATAAAACATATTTCAGGTCCCCAAAAAAAATTTGGTAGCATTTGAGCCACTATTTTCAAAGTTCAAAATTTCCCTTTGAAAATACATTGATTTTACAGTTTTTGAATTTTTACTCATAGTGTATTTTGAGCACAGTATTGTAACTTGGCCACATTTAAGGTCTTCTATAGGAGATTCTTAAAAACGAAAATCTTAACAACCACAAAATATTAAGGGGGTCAAAATTTGCAAAGTTGTTTTTTTCAGTGGTACACATACATAATTTTTACACAGAGAGTTTTGGGAGCACAATGTTGTAACTTGGCAACATTGAAGTTCATTAATAGGAGATTCTTAAAAACGAAAATCTTAACAACCACTAAATATTAAGGGGGTCGAAAGTTGATCCCAAAAAAGGACTGCATTTCAAACACTGAAAATTTCTGAATTTTACCTACATTTTGGGCTATAAACTGAATTAAGGGTCCTTTATTGGGCAGATTTGAAATAAAGTGACTGCAAATCATATTTCTATTTTAAAACCAAAATCTGGAAGCATTTTGAGCCATTTTTTGGAAAAGTGATTTTTTCATAAAATTTCCTAAGGCTAACCCCTTTGAAAAATTTCGAAAAATTTGAAAATTCAAAAAATTATTTTTTCAGTCACATTTGGACAGAATATGAATATAAAACATATTTCAGGTCCCCAAAAAAAATTTGGTAGCATTTGAGCCACTATTTTCAAAGTTCAAAATTTCCCTTTGAAAATACATTGATTTTACAGTTTTTGAATTTTTACTCATAGTGTATTTGGAGCACAGTATTGTAACTTGGCCACATTTAAGGTCTTCTATAGGAGATTCTTAAAAACGAAAATCTTAACAACCACAAAATATTAAGGGGGTCAAAATTTGCAAAGTTGTTTTTTTCAGTGGTACACATACATAATTTTTACACAGAGAGTTTTGGGAGCACAATGTTGTAACTTGGCAACATTGAAGTTCATTAATAGGAGATTCTTAAAAACGAAAATCTTAACAACCACTAAATATTAAGGGGGTCGAAAGTTGATCCCAAAAAAGGACTGCATTTCAAACACTGAAAATTTCTGAATTTTACCTACATTTTGGGCTATAAACTGAATTAAGGGTCCTTTATTGGGCAGATTTGAAATAAAGTGACTGCAAATCATATTTCTATTTTAAAACCAAAATCTGGAAGCATTTTGAGCCATTTTTTGGAAAAGTGATTTTTTCATAAAATTTCCTAAGGCTAACCCCTTTGAAAAATTTCGAAAAATTTGAAAATTCAAAAAATTATTTTTTCAGTCACATTTGGACAGAATATGAATATAAAACATATTTCAGGTCCCCAAAAAAAATTTGGTAGCATTTGAGCCACTATTTTCAAAGTTCAAAATTTCCCTTTGAAAATACATTGATTTTACAGTTTTTGAATTTTTACTCATAGTGTATTTGGAGCACAGTATTGTAACTTGGCCACATTTAAGGTCTTCTATAGGAGATTCTTAAAAACGAAAATCTTAACAACCACAAAATATTAAGGGGGTCAAAATTTGCAAAGTTGTTTTTTTCAGTGGTACACATACATAATTTTTACACAGAGAGTTTTGGGAGCACAATGTTGTAACTTGGCAACATTGAAGTTCATTAATAGGAGATTCTTAAAAACGAAAATCTTAACAACCACTAAATATTAAGGGGGTCGAAAGTTGATCCCAAAAAAGGACTGCATTTCAAACACTGAAAATTTCTGAATTTTACCTACATTTTGGGCTATAAACTGAATTAAGGGTCCTTTATTGGGCAGATTTGAAATAAAGTGACTGCAAATCATATTTCTATTTTAAAACCAAAATCTGGAAGCATTTTGAGCCATTTTTTGGAAAAGTGATTTTTTCATAAAATTTCCTAAGGCTAACCCCTTTGAAAAATTTCGAAAAATTTGAAAATTCAAAAAATTATTTTTTCAGTCACATTTGGACAGAATATGAATATAAAACATATTTCAGGTCCCCAAAAAAAATTTGGTAGCATTTGAGCCACTATTTTCAAAGTTCAAAATTTCCCTTTGAAAATACATTGATTTTACAGTTTTTGAATTTTTACTCATAGTGTATTTTGAGCACAGTATTGTAACTTGGCCACATTTAAGGTCTTCTATAGGAGATTCTTAAAAACGAAAATCTTAACAACCACAAAATACTAAGGGGGTCAAAATTTGCAAAGTTGTTTTTTTCAGTGGTACACATACATAATTTTTACACAGAGAGTTTTGGGAGCACAATGTTGTAACTTGGCAACATTGAAGTTCATTAATAGGAGATTCTTAAAAACGAAAATCTTAACAACCACTAAATATTAAGGGGGTCGAAAGTTGATCCCAAAAAAGGACTGCATTTCAAACACTGAAAATTTCTGAATTTTACCTACATTTTGGGCTATAAACTGAATTAAGGGTCCTTTATTGGGCAGATTTGAAATAAAGTGACTGCAAATCATATTTCTATTTTAAAACCAAAATCTGGAAGCATTTTGAGCCATTTTTTGGAAAAGTGATTTTTTCATAAAATTTCCTAAGGCTAACCCCTTTGAAAAATTTCGAAAAATTTGAAAATTCAAAAAATTATTTTTTCAGTCACATTTGGACAGAATATGAATATAAAACATATTTCAGGTCCCCAAAAAAAATTTGGTAGCATTTGAGCCACTATTTTCAAAGTTCAAAATTTCCCTTTGAAAATACATTGATTTTACAGTTTTTGAATTTTTACTCATAGTGTATTTGGAGCACAGTATTGTAACTTGGCCACATTTAAGGTCTTCTATAGGAGATTCTTAAAAACGAAAATCTTAACAACCACAAAATATTAAGGGGGTCAAAATTTGCAAAGTTGTTTTTTTCAGTGGTACACATACATAATTTTTACACAGAGAGTTTTGGGAGCACAATGTTGTAACTTGGCAACATTGAAGTTCATTAATAGGAGATTCTTAAAAACGAAAATCTTAACAACCACTAAATATTAAGGGGGTCGAAAGTTGATCCCAAAAAAGGACTGCATTTCAAACACTGAAAATTTCTGAATTTTACCTACATTTTGGGCTATAAACTGAATTAAGGGTCCTTTATTGGGCAGATTTGAAATAAAGTGACTGCAAATCATATTTCTATTTTAAAACCAAAATCTGGAAGCATTTTGAGCCATTTTTTGGAAAAGTGATTTTTTCATAAAATTTCCTAAGGCTAACCCCTTTGAAAAATTTCGAAAAATTTGAAAATTCAAAAAATTATTTTTTCAGTCACATTTGGACAGAATATGAATATAAAACATATTTCAGGTCCCCAAAAAAAATTTGGTAGCATTTGAGCCACTATTTTCAAAGTTCAAAATTTCCCTTTGAAAATACATTGATTTTACAGTTTTTGAATTTTTACTCATAGTGTATTTGGAGCACAGTATTGTAACTTGGCCACATTTAAGGTCTTCTATAGGAGATTCTTAAAAACGAAAATCTTAACAACCACAAAATATTAAGGGGGTCAAAATTTGCAAAGTTGTTTTTTTCAGTGGTACACATACATAATTTTTACACAGAGAGTTTTGGGAGCACAATGTTGTAACTTGGCAACATTGAAGTTCATTAATAGGAGATTCTTAAAAACGAAAATCTTAACAACCACTAAATATTAAGGGGGTCGAAAGTTGATCCCAAAAAAGGACTGCATTTCAAACACTGAAAATTTCTGAATTTTACCTACATTTTGGGCTATAAACTGAATTAAGGGTCCTTTATTGGGCAGATTTGAAATAAAGTGACTGCAAATCATATTTCTATTTTAAAACCAAAATCTGGAAGCATTTTGAGCCATTTTTTGGAAAAGTGATTTTTTCATAAAATTTCCTAAGGCTAACCCCTTTGAAAAATTTCGAAAAATTTGAAAATTCAAAAAATTATTTTTTCAGTCACATTTGGACAGAATATGAATATAAAACATATTTCAGGTCCCCAAAATAAATTTGGTAGCATTTGAGCCACTATTTTCAAAGTTCAAAATTTCCCTTTGAAAATACATTGATTTTACAGTTTTTGAATTTTTACTCATAGTGTATTTTGAGCACAGTATTGTAACTTGGCCACATTTAAGGTCTTCTATAGGAGATTCTTAAAAACGAAAATCTTAACAACCACAAAATATTAAGGGGGTCAAAATTTGCAAAGTTGTTTTTTTCAGTGGTACACATACATAATTTTTACACAGAGAGTTTTGGGAGCACAATGTTGTAACTTGGCAACATTGAAGTTCATTAATAGGAGATTCTTAAAAACGAAAATCTTAACAACCACTAAATATTAAGGGGGTCGAAAGTTGATCCCAAAAAAGGACTGCATTTCAAACACTGAAAATTTCTGAATTTTACCTACATTTTGGGCTATAAACTGAATTAAGGGTCCTTTATTGGGCAGATTTGAAATAAAGTGACTGCAAATCATATTTCTATTTTAAAACCAAAATCTGGAAGCATTTTGAGCCATTTTTTGGAAAAGTGATTTTTTCATAAAATTTCCTAAGGCTAACCCCTTTGAAAAATTTCGAAAAATTTGAAAATTCAAAAAATTATTTTTTCAGTCACATTTGGACAGAATATGAATATAAAACATATTTCAGGTCCCCAAAAAAAATTTGGTAGCATTTGAGCCACTATTTTCAAAGTTCAAAATTTCCCTTTGAAAATACATTGATTTTACAGTTTTTGAATTTTTACTCATAGTGTATTTTGAGCACAGTATTGTAACTTGGCCACATTTAAGGTCTTCTATAGGAGATTCTTAAAAACGAAAATCTTAACAACCACAAAATATTAAGGGGGTCAAAATTTGCAAAGTTGTTTTTTTCAGTGGTACACATACATAATTTTTACACAGAGAGTTTTGGGAGCACAATGTTGTAACTTGGCAACATTGAAGTTCATTAATAGGAGATTCTTAAAAACGAAAATCTTAACAACCACTAAATATTAAGGGGGTCGAAAGTTGATCCCAAAAAAGGACTGCATTTCAAACACTGAAAATTTCTGAATTTTACCTACATTTTGGGCTATAAACTGAATTAAGGGTCCTTTATTGGGCAGATTTGAAATAAAGTGACTGCAAATCATATTTCTATTTTAAAACCAAAATCTGGAAGCATTTTGAGCCATTTTTTGGAAAAGTGATTTTTTCATAAAATTTCCTAAGGCTAACCCCTTTGAAAAATTTCGAAAAATTTGAAAATTCAAAAAATTATTTTTTCAGTCACATTTGGACAGAATATGAATATAAAACATATTTCAGGTCCCCAAAAAAAATTTGGTAGCATTTGAGCCACTATTTTCAAAGTTCAAAATTTCCCTTTGAAAATACATTGATTTTACAGTTTTTGAATTTTTACTCATAGTGTATTTGGAGCACAGTATTGTAACTTGGCCACATTTAAGGTCTTCTATAGGAGATTCTTAAAAACGAAAATCTTAACAACCACAAAATATTAAGGGGGTCAAAATTTGCAAAGTTGTTTTTTTCAGTGGTACACATACATAATTTTTACACAGAGAGTTTTGGGAGCACAATGTTGTAACTTGGCAACATTGAAGTTCATTAATAGGAGATTCTTAAAAACGAAAATCTTAACAACCACTAAATATTAAGGGGGTCGAAAGTTGATCCCAAAAAAGGACTGCATTTCAAACACTGAAAATTTCTGAATTTTACCTACATTTTGGGCTATAAACTGAATTAAGGGTCCTTTATTGGGCAGATTTGAAATAAAGTGACTGCAAATCATATTTCTATTTTAAAACCAAAATCTGGAAGCATTTTGAGCCATTTTTTGGAAAAGTGATTTTTTCATAAAATTTCCTAAGGCTAACCCCTTTGAAAAATTTCGAAAAATTTGAAAATTCAAAAAATTATTTTTTCAGTCACATTTGGACAGAATATGAATATAAAACATATTTCAGGTCCCCAAAAAAAATTTGGTAGCATTTGAGCCACTATTTTCAAAGTTCAAAATTTCCCTTTGAAAATACATTGATTTTACAGTTTTTGAATTTTTACTCATAGTGTATTCGGAGCACAGTATTGTAACTTGGCCACATTTAAGGTCTTCTATAGGAGATTCTTAAAAACGAAAATCTTAACAACCACAAAATATTAAGGGGGTCAAAATTTGCAAAGTTGTTTTTTTCAGTGGTACACATACATAATTTTTACACAGAGAGTTTTGGGAGCACAATGTTGTAACTTGGCAACATTGAAGTTCATTAATAGGAGATTCTTAAAAACGAAAATCTTAACAACCACTAAATATTAAGGGGGTCGAAAGTTGATCCCAAAAAAGGACTGCATTTCAAACACTGAAAATTTCTGAATTTTACCTACATTTTGGGCTATAAACTGAATTAAGGGTCCTTTATTGGGCAGATTTGAAATAAAGTGACTGCAAATCATATTTCTATTTTAAAACCAAAATCTGGAAGCATTTTGAGCCATTTTTTGGAAAAGTGATTTTTTCATAAAATTTCCTAAGGCTAACCCCTTTGAAAAATTTCGAAAAATTTGAAAATTCAAAAAATTATTTTTTCAGTCACATTTGGACAGAATATGAATATAAAACATATTTCAGGTCCCCAAAAAAAATTTGGTAGCATTTGAGCCACTATTTTCAAAGTTCAAAATTTCCCTTTGAAAATACATTGATTTTACAGTTTTTGAATTTTTACTCATAGTGTATTTTGAGCACAGTATTGTAACTTGGCCACATTTAAGGTCTTCTATAGGAGATTCTTAAAAACGAAAATCTTAACAACCACAAAATACTAAGGGGGTCAAAATTTGCAAAGTTGTTTTTTTCAGTGGTACACATACATAATTTTTACACAGAGAGTTTTGGGAGCACAATGTTGTAACTTGGCAACATTGAAGTTCATTAATAGGAGATTCTTAAAAACGAAAATCTTAACAACCACTAAATATTAAGGGGGTCGAAAGTTGATCCCAAAAAAGGACTGCATTTCAAACACTGAAAATTTCTGAATTTTACCTACATTTTGGGCTATAAACTGAATTAAGGGTCCTTTATTGGGCAGATTTGAAATAAAGTGACTGCAAATCATATTTCTATTTTAAAACCAAAATCTGGAAGCATTTTGAGCCATTTTTTGGAAAAGTGATTTTTTCATAAAATTTCCTAAGGCTAACCCCTTTGAAAAATTTCGAAAAATTTGAAAATTCAAAAAATTATTTTTTCAGTCACATTTGGACAGAATATGAATATAAAACATATTTCAGGTCCCCAAAAAAAATTTGGTAGCATTTGAGCCACTATTTTCAAAGTTCAAAATTTCCCTTTGAAAATACATTGATTTTACAGTTTTTGAATTTTTACTCATAGTGTATTTGGAGCACAGTATTGTAACTTGGCCACATTTAAGGTCTTCTATAGGAGATTCTTAAAAACGAAAATCTTAACAACCACAAAATATTAAGGGGGTCAAAATTTGCAAAGTTGTTTTTTTCAGTGGTACACATACATAATTTTTACACAGAGAGTTTTGGGAGCACAATGTTGTAACTTGGCAACATTGAAGTTCATTAATAGGAGATTCTTAAAAACGAAAATCTTAACAACCACTAAATATTAAGGGGGTCGAAAGTTGATCCCAAAAAAGGACTGCATTTCAAACACTGAAAATTTCTGAATTTTACCTACATTTTGGGCTATAAACTGAATTAAGGGTCCTTTATTGGGCAGATTTGAAATAAAGTGACTGCAAATCATATTTCTATTTTAAAACCAAAATCTGGAAGCATTTTGAGCCATTTTTTGGAAAAGTGATTTTTTCATAAAATTTCCTAAGGCTAACCCCTTTGAAAAATTTCGAAAAATTTGAAAATTCAAAAAATTATTTTTTCAGTCACATTTGGACAGAATATGAATATAAAACATATTTCAGGTCCCCAAAAAAAATTTGGTAGCATTTGAGCCACTATTTTCAAAGTTCAAAATTTCCCTTTGAAAATACATTGATTTTACAGTTTTTGAATTTTTACTCATAGTGTATTTGGAGCACAGTATTGTAACTTGGCCACATTTAAGGTCTTCTATAGGAGATTCTTAAAAACGAAAATCTTAACAACCACAAAATATTAAGGGGGTCAAAATTTGCAAAGTTGTTTTTTTCAGTGGTACACATACATAATTTTTACACAGAGAGTTTTGGGAGCACAATGTTGTAACTTGGCAACATTGAAGTTCATTAATAGGAGATTCTTAAAAACGAAAATCTTAACAACCACTAAATATTAAGGGGGTCGAAAGTTGATCCCAAAAAAGGACTGCATTTCAAACACTGAAAATTTCTGAATTTTACCTACATTTTGGGCTATAAACTGAATTAAGGGTCCTTTATTGGGCAGATTTGAAATAAAGTGACTGCAAATCATATTTCTATTTTAAAACCAAAATCTGGAAGCATTTTGAGCCATTTTTTGGAAAAGTGATTTTTTCATAAAATTTCCTAAGGCTAACCCCTTTGAAAAATTTCGAAAAATTTGAAAATTCAAAAAATTATTTTTTCAGTCACATTTGGACAGAATATGAATATAAAACATATTTCAGGTCCCCAAAAAAAATTTGGTAGCATTTGAGCCACTATTTTCAAAGTTCAAAATTTCCCTTTGAAAATACATTGATTTTACAGTTTTTGAATTTTTACTCATAGTGTATTTTGAGCACAGTATTGTAACTTGGCCACATTTAAGGTCTTCTATAGGAGATTCTTAAAAACGAAAATCTTAACAACCACAAAATATTAAGGGGGTCAAAATTTGCAAAGTTGTTTTTTTCAGTGGTACACATACATAATTTTTACACAGAGAGTTTTGGGAGCACAATGTTGTAACTTGGCAACATTGAAGTTCATTAATAGGAGATTCTTAAAAACGAAAATCTTAACAACCACTAAATATTAAGGGGGTCGAAAGTTGATCCCAAAAAAGGACTGCATTTCAAACACTGAAAATTTCTGAATTTTACCTACATTTTGGGCTATAAACTGAATTAAGGGTCCTTTATTGGGCAGATTTGAAATAAAGTGACTGCAAATCATATTTCTATTTTAAAACCAAAATCTGGAAGCATTTTGAGCCATTTTTTGGAAAAGTGATTTTTTCATAAAATTTCCTAAGGCTAACCCCTTTGAAAAATTTCGAAAAATTTGAAAATTCAAAAAATTATTTTTTCAGTCACATTTGGACAGAATATGAATATAAAACATATTTCAGGTCCCCAAAAAAAATTTGGTAGCATTTGAGCCACTATTTTCAAAGTTCAAAATTTCCCTTTGAAAATACATTGATTTTACAGTTTTTGAATTTTTACTCATAGTGTATTTTGAGCACAGTATTGTAACTTGGCCACATTTAAGGTCTTCTATAGGAGATTCTTAAAAACGAAAATCTTAACAACCACAAAATATTAAGGGGGTCAAAATTTGCAAAGTTGTTTTTTTCAGTGGTACACATACATAATTTTTACACAGAGAGTTTTGGGAGCACAATGTTGTAACTTGGCAACATTGAAGTTCATTAATAGGAGATTCTTAAAAACGAAAATCTTAACAACCACTAAATATTAAGGGGGTCGAAAGTTGATCCCAAAAAAGGACTGCATTTCAAACACTGAAAATTTCTGAATTTTACCTACATTTTGGGCTATAAACTGAATTAAGGGTCCTTTATTGGGCAGATTTGAAATAAAGTGACTGCAAATCATATTTCTATTTTAAAACCAAAATCTGGAAGCATTTTGAGCCATTTTTTGGAAAAGTGATTTTTTCATAAAATTTCCTAAGGCTAACCCCTTTGAAAAATTTCGAAAAATTTGAAAATTCAAAAAATTATTTTTTCAGTCACATTTGGACAGAATATGAATATAAAACATATTTCAGGTCCCCAAAAAAAATTTGGTAGCATTTGAGCCACTATTTTCAAAGTTCAAAATTTCCCTTTGAAAATACATTGATTTTACAGTTTTTGAATTTTTACTCATAGTGTATTTTGAGCACAGTATTGTAACTTGGCCACATTTAAGGTCTTCTATAGGAGATTCTTAAAAACGAAAATCTTAACAACCACAAAATATTAAGGGGGTCAAAATTTGCAAAGTTGTTTTTTTCAGTGGTACACATACATAATTTTTACACAGAGAGTTTTGGGAGCACAATGTTGTAACTTGGCAACATTGAAGTTCATTAATAGGAGATTCTTAAAAACGAAAATCTTAACAACCACTAAATATTAAGGGGGTCGAAAGTTGATCCCAAAAAAGGACTGCATTTCAAACACTGAAAATTTCTGAATTTTACCTACATTTTGGGCTATAAACTGAATTAAGGGTCCTTTATTGGGCAGATTTGAAATAAAGTGACTGCAAATCATATTTCTATTTTAAAACCAAAATCTGGAAGCATTTTGAGCCATTTTTTGGAAAAGTGATTTTTTCATAAAATTTCCTAAGGCTAACCCCTTTGAAAAATTTCGAAAAATTTGAAAATTCAAAAAATTATTTTTTCAGTCACATTTGGACAGAATATGAATATAAAACATATTTCAGGTCCCCAAAAAAAATTTGGTAGCATTTGAGCCACTATTTTCAAAGTTCAAAATTTCCCTTTGAAAATACATTGATTTTACAGTTTTTGAATTTTTACTCATAGTGTATTTGGAGCACAGTATTGTAACTTGGCCACATTTAAGGTCTTCTATAGGAGATTCTTAAAAACGAAAATCTTAACAACCACAAAATATTAAGGGGGTCAAAATTTGCAAAGTTGTTTTTTTCAGTGGTACACATACATAATTTTTACACAGAGAGTTTTGGGAGCACAATGTTGTAACTTGGCAACATTGAAGTTCATTAATAGGAGATTCTTAAAAACGAAAATCTTAACAACCACTAAATATTAAGGGGGTCGAAAGTTGATCCCAAAAAAGGACTGCATTTCAAACACTGAAAATTTCTGAATTTTACCTACATTTTGGGCTATAAACTGAATTAAGGGTCCTTTATTGGGCAGATTTGAAATAAAGTGACTGCAAATCATATTTCTATTTTAAAACCAAAATCTGGAAGCATTTTGAGCCATTTTTTGGAAAAGTGATTTTTTCATAAAATTTCCTAAGGCTAACCCCTTTGAAAAATTTCGAAAAATTTGAAAATTCAAAAAATTATTTTTTCAGTCACATTTGGACAGAATATGAATATAAAACATATTTCAGGTCCCCAAAAAAAATTTGGTAGCATTTGAGCCACTATTTTCAAAGTTCAAAATTTCCCTTTGAAAATACATTGATTTTACAGTTTTTGAATTTTTACTCATAGTGTATTTTGAGCACAGTATTGTAACTTGGCCACATTTAAGGTCTTCTATAGGAGATTCTTAAAAACGAAAATCTTAACAACCACAAAATATTAAGGGGGTCAAAATTTGCAAAGTTGTTTTTTTCAGTGGTACACATACATAATTTTTACACAGAGAGTTTTGGGAGCACAATGTTGTAACTTGGCAACATTGAAGTTCATTAATAGGAGATTCTTAAAAACGAAAATCTTAACAACCACTAAATATTAAGGGGGTCGAAAGTTGATCCCAAAAAAGGACTGCATTTCAAACACTGAAAATTTCTGAATTTTACCTACATTTTGGGCTATAAACTGAATTAAGGGTCCTTTATTGGGCAGATTTGAAATAAAGTGACTGCAAATCATATTTCTATTTTAAAACCAAAATCTGGAAGCATTTTGAGCCATTTTTTGGAAAAGTGATTTTTTCATAAAATTTCCTAAGGCTAACCCCTTTGAAAAATTTCGAAAAATTTGAAAATTCAAAAAATTATTTTTTCAGTCACATTTGGACAGAATATGAATATAAAACATATTTCAGGTCCCCAAAAAAAATTTGGTAGCATTTGAGCCACTATTTTCAAAGTTCAAAATTTCCCTTTGAAAATACATTGATTTTACAGTTTTTGAATTTTTACTCATAGTGTATTTGGAGCACAGTATTGTAACTTGGCCACATTTAAGGTCTTCTATAGGAGATTCTTAAAAACGAAAATCTTAACAACCACAAAATATTAAGGGGGTCAAAATTTGCAAAGTTGTTTTTTTCAGTGGTACACATACATAATTTTTACACAGAGAGTTTTGGGAGCACAATGTTGTAACTTGGCAACATTGAAGTTCATTAATAGGAGATTCTTAAAAACGAAAATCTTAACAACCACTAAATATTAAGGGGGTCGAAAGTTGATCCCAAAAAAGGACTGCATTTCAAACACTGAAAATTTCTGAATTTTACCTACATTTTGGGCTATAAACTGAATTAAGGGTCCTTTATTGGGCAGATTTGAAATAAAGTGACTGCAAATCATATTTCTATTTTAAAACCAAAATCTGGAAGCATTTTGAGCCATTTTTTGGAAAAGTGATTTTTTCATAAAATTTCCTAAGGCTAACCCCTTTGAAAAATTTCGAAAAATTTGAAAATTCAAAAAATTATTTTTTCAGTCACATTTGGACAGAATATGAATATAAAACATATTTCAGGTCCCCAAAAAAAATTTGGTAGCATTTGAGCCACTATTTTCAAAGTTCAAAATTTCCCTTTGAAAATACATTGATTTTACAGTTTTTGAATTTTTACTCATAGTGTATTTTGAGCACAGTATTGTAACTTGGCCACATTTAAGGTCTTCTATAGGAGATTCTTAAAAACGAAAATCTTAACAACCACAAAATATTAAGGGGGTCAAAATTTGCAAAGTTGTTTTTTTCAGTGGTACACATACATAATTTTTACACAGAGAGTTTTGGGAGCACAATGTTGTAACTTGGCAACATTGAAGTTCATTAATAGGAGATTCTTAAAAACGAAAATCTTAACAACCACTAAATATTAAGGGGGTCGAAAGTTGATCCCAAAAAAGGACTGCATTTCAAACACTGAAAATTTCTGAATTTTACCTACATTTTGGGCTATAAACTGAATTAAGGGTCCTTTATTGGGCAGATTTGAAATAAAGTGACTGCAAATCATATTTCTATTTTAAAACCAAAATCTGGAAGCATTTTGAGCCATTTTTTGGAAAAGTGATTTTTTCATAAAATTTCCTAAGGCTAACCCCTTTGAAAAATTTCGAAAAATTTGAAAATTCAAAAAATTATTTTTTCAGTCACATTTGGACAGAATATGAATATAAAACATATTTCAGGTCCCCAAAATAAATTTGGTAGCATTTGAGCCACTATTTTCAAAGTTCAAAATTTCCCTTTGAAAATACATTGATTTTACAGTTTTTGAATTTTTACTCATAGTGTATTTTGAGCACAGTATTGTAACTTGGCCACATTTAAGGTCTTCTATAGGAGATTCTTAAAAACGAAAATCTTAACAACCACAAAATATTAAGGGGGTCAAAATTTGCAAAGTTGTTTTTTTCAGTGGTACACATACATAATTTTTACACAGAGAGTTTTGGGAGCACAATGTTGTAACTTGGCAACATTGAAGTTCATTAATAGGAGATTCTTAAAAACGAAAATCTTAACAACCACTAAATATTAAGGGGGTCGAAAGTTGATCCCAAAAAAGGACTGCATTTCAAACACTGAAAATTTCTGAATTTTACCTACATTTTGGGCTATAAACTGAATTAAGGGTCCTTTATTGGGCAGATTTGAAATAAAGTGACTGCAAATCATATTTCTATTTTAAAACCAAAATCTGGAAGCATTTTGAGCCATTTTTTGGAAAAGTGATTTTTTCATAAAATTTCCTAAGGCTAACCCCTTTGAAAAATTTCGAAAAATTTGAAAATTCAAAAAATTATTTTTTCAGTCACATTTGGACAGAATATGAATATAAAACATATTTCAGGTCCCCAAAAAAAATTTGGTAGCATTTGAGCCACTATTTTCAAAGTTCAAAATTTCCCTTTGAAAATACATTGATTTTACAGTTTTTGAATTTTTACTCATAGTGTATTTTGAGCACAGTATTGTAACTTGGCCACATTTAAGGTCTTCTATAGGAGATTCTTAAAAACGAAAATCTTAACAACCACAAAATATTAAGGGGGTCAAAATTTGCAAAGTTGTTTTTTTCAGTGGTACACATACATAATTTTTACACAGAGAGTTTTGGGAGCACAATGTTGTAACTTGGCAACATTGAAGTTCATTAATAGGAGATTCTTAAAAACGAAAATCTTAACAACCACTAAATATTAAGGGGGTCGAAAGTTGATCCCAAAAAAGGACTGCATTTCAAACACTGAAAATTTCTGAATTTTACCTACATTTTGGGCTATAAACTGAATTAAGGGTCCTTTATTGGGCAGATTTGAAATAAAGTGACTGCAAATCATATTTCTATTTTAAAACCAAAATCTGGAAGCATTTTGAGCCATTTTTTGGAAAAGTGATTTTTTCATAAAATTTCCTAAGGCTAACCCCTTTGAAAAATTTCGAAAAATTTGAAAATTCAAAAAATTATTTTTTCAGTCACATTTGGACAGAATATGAATATAAAACATATTTCAGGTCCCCAAAAAAAATTTGGTAGCATTTGAGCCACTATTTTCAAAGTTCAAAATTTCCCTTTGAAAATACATTGATTTTACAGTTTTTGAATTTTTACTCATAGTGTATTTGGAGCACAGTATTGTAACTTGGCCACATTTAAGGTCTTCTATAGGAGATTCTTAAAAACGAAAATCTTAACAACCACAAAATATTAAGGGGGTCAAAATTTGCAAAGTTGTTTTTTTCAGTGGTACACATACATAATTTTTACACAGAGAGTTTTGGGAGCACAATGTTGTAACTTGGCAACATTGAAGTTCATTAATAGGAGATTCTTAAAAACGAAAATCTTAACAACCACTAAATATTAAGGGGGTCGAAAGTTGATCCCAAAAAAGGACTGCATTTCAAACACTGAAAATTTCTGAATTTTACCTACATTTTGGGCTATAAACTGAATTAAGGGTCCTTTTTTGGGCAGATTTGAAATAAAGTGACTGTAAATCATATTTCTATTTTAAAACCAAAATCTGGAAGCATTTTGAGCCATTTTTTGGAAAAGTGATTTTTTCATAAAATTTCCTAAGGCTAACCCCTTTGAAAAATTTCGAAAAATTTGAAAATTCAAAAAATTAATTTTTGGAAAAGTGATTTTTTCATAAAATTTCCCAAGGCTAACCCCTTTCAAAAATTTCGAAAAATTTGAAAATTCAAAAAATTATTTTTTGGAAAAGTGATTTTTTCATAAAATTTCCTAAGGCTAACCCCTTTGAAAAATTTCGAAAAATTTGAAAATTCAAAAAATTATTTTTTGGAAAAGTGATTTTTTCATAAAATTTCCTAAGGCTTTTAACTTTTTTAAGGCCCTTTGAAAAATTTGAAAATTCAAAAAATTATTTTTTGGAAAAGTGATTTTTTCATAAAATTTCCTAAGACTAACCCCTTTGAAAAATTTCGAAAAATTTGAAAATTCAAAAAATTATTTTTTGGAAAAGTGATTTTTTCATAAAATTTCCTAAGGCTAACCCCTTTGAAAAATTTGAAAATTCAAAAAATTATTTTTTGGAAAAGTGATTTTTTCATAAAATTTCCTAAGACTAACCCGTTTGAAAAATTTCGAAAAATTTGAAAATTCAAAAAATTATTTTTTGGAAAAGTGATTTTTTCATAAAATTTCCTAAGGCTAACCCCTTTGAAAAATTTGAAAATTCAAAAAATTATTTTTTGGAAAAGTGATTTTTTCATAAAATTTCCTAAGGCTAACCCCTTTGAAAAATTTGAAAATTCAAAAAATTATTTTTTGGAAAAGTGATTTTTTCATAAAATTTCCTAAGACTAACCCCTTTGAAAATTTCGAAAAATTTGAAAATTCAAAAAATTATTTTTTGGAAAAGTGATTTTTTCATAAAATTTCCTAAGGCTAACCCCTTTGAAAAATTTGAAAATTCAAAAAATTATTTTTTGGAAAAGTGATTTTTTCATAAAATTTCCTAAGTCTAACCCCTTTGAAAAATTTCGAAAAATTTGAAAATTCAAAAAATTATTTTTTCAGTCAAATTTCGACAGAATATGAATATAAAACATATTTCAGGTCTTCAACTAAAATTTCCCAGCTAGTTTCAAAATTTCGTACAAAATCGTCTCCATTTCTGAGCAAACGCGTTATTTTGGATTTTTTTGAATTTTAACGACAGTTTGGGCTATAAAGCGATTTAAGGGACTTTTCTTGGATAGTTTTGATAAAAAGTAACTCTTAAGCATTCTCCTATGTTAACAGCTAAATTTGACACATTTCGGACATTTCCCAGCTAAATTCCAAAATTTCGTTCAAAACCGTCTCTATTTCTGTGCTAACGCGTTATTTTGGATTTTACTGAATTTTCCCGACAGATTGGGCTATAAATCGATTTAAGGGTCTTTTCTTGAACAGTTTTGATAAAAAGTAACTATTGAGCATTTTCAAAGCATTTCGGACATTTCCCAGCTAGTTTTAAAAATATCGTTCAAAATCGTCTCTATTTCTGTGTTAACGCGTTATTTTGGATTTTTCTGAATTTTACCGACAGTTTAGGCTATAAATCGATTTAAGGGTCCTTTCTTGAACAGTTTTGATAAAAAGTAACTTTTAAGCATACTCTTAGGTCACAGCTAAAATTTTAAAGCATTTCGGACAATTCCCAGCTAGTTTCAGAAATTGCGTTCAAAACCGTCTCTATTTCTGTGTTAACGCGTTATTTTGGATTTTTCGGAATTCTACCAACAGTTTGGGCTATAAAGCGATTAAAGGGTCCTTTCTTGACAGTTTTGATAAAAAGTTACTTTTGAGCATTTTCAAAGCATTTCGGACAATTCCCAGCTAGTTTTAAAAATTGCTTTCAAAATCGTCTCTATTTCTGTGTTAACGCGTTATTTTGGATTTTTCTGAATTTTACCGACAGTTTGGGCTATAAAGCGATTTAAGGGTCCTTTCTTGACAGTTTTGATAAAAAGTAACTCTTGAGCATTTTCAAAGCATTTCGGACAATTCCCAGCTAGTTTTAAAAATATCGTTCAAAATCGTCTCTATTTCTGTGTTAACGCGTTATTTTGGATTTTTCTGAATTTTACCGACAGTTTGGGCTATAAAGCGATTTAAGGGTTCTTTCTTGACAGTTTTGATAAAAAGTAACTCTTGAGCATTTTCAAAGCATTTCGGACAATTCCCAGCTAGTTTGAAAAATATCGTTCAAAATCGTCTCTATTTCTGTGTTAACGCGTTATTTTGGATTTTTCTGAATTTTACCGACAGTTTAGGCTATAAATCGATTTAAGGGTCCTTTCTTGAACAGTTTTGATAAAAAGTAACTTTTAAGCATACTCTTAGGTCACAGCTAAAATTTTAAAGCATTTCGGACAATTCCCAGCTAGTTTCAGAAATTGCGTTCAAAACCGTCTCTATTTCTGTGTTAACGCGTTATTTTGGATTTTTCGGAATTCTACCAACAGTTTGGGCTATAAAGCGATTAAAGGGTCCTTTCTTGACAGTTTTGATAAAAAGTTACTTTTGAGCATTTTCAAAGCATTTCGGACAATTCCCAGCTAGTTTTAAAAATTGCTTTCAAAATCGTCTCTATTTCTGTGTTAAAGCGTTATTTTGGATTTTTCTGAATTTTACCGACAGTTTGGGCTATAAAGCGATTTAAGGGTCCTTTCTTGACAGTTTTGATAAAAAGTAACTCTTGAGCATTTTCAAAGCATTTCGGACAATTCCCAGCTAGTTTTAAAAATATCGTTCAAAATCGTCTCTATTTCTGTGTTAACGCGTTATTTTGGATTTTTCTGAATTTTACCGACAGTTTGGGCTATAAAGCGATTTAAGGGTCCTTTCTTGACAGTTTTGATAAAAAGTAACTCTTGAGCATTTTCAAAGCATTTCGGACAATTCCCAGCTAGTTTGAAAAATATCGTTCAAAATCGTCTCTATTTCTGTGTTAACGCGTTATTTTGGATTTTTCTGAATTTTACCGACAGTTTAGGCTATACAGCGATTTAAGGGTCCTTTCTTGACAGTTTTTATAAAAAGTTACTTTTGATCATTTTCAAAGCATTTCGGACAATTCCCAGCTAGTTTTAAAAATTGCTTTCAAAATCGTCTCTATTTCTGTGTTAACGCGTTATTTTGGATTTTTCTGAATTTTACCGATAATTTGGGATATAAATCGATATAAGGGTCCTTTCTTGAACAGTTTTGATAAAAAGTAACTTTTGAGCATACTCTAAGGTCACAGCTAAAATTTTAAAGCATTTCGGACAATTCCCAACTAGTTTCAAAAATTGCGTTCAAAAACGTCTCCATTTCTGTGTTAACGCGTTATTTTGGATTTTTCTGAATTATACCGACAGCTTGGTTTATAAAGCGATTTGAGGGTCCTTTCTTGGGCATATTTAATAAAAAATTACTGTAAACTATATTTCTATTTTAAAACCAAAATCTGGAAGCATTTTGAGAAATTTTTTGGAAAAGTGATTTTTTCATAAAATTTCCTAAGTCTAACCCCTTTGAAAAATTTCGAAAAATTTGAAAATTCAAAAAATTATTTTTGGAAAAGTGATTTTTTCGTAAAATTTCCTAAGGCTAACCCCCTTGAAAAATTTGAAAATTCAAAAAATTATTTTTTGAAAAAGTGATTTTTTCATAAAATTTCCTAAGGCTAACCCCTTTGAAAAATTTGAAAATTCAAAATTTTTTTTTTTGGAAAAGTGATTTTTTCATAAAATTTCCTAAGACTAACCCCTTTGAAAAATTTGAAAATTGAAAAAATTATTTTTTGGAAAAGTGATTTTTTCATAAAATTTCCTAAGGCTAACCCTTTGAAAAATTTGAAAATTCAAAAAATTATTTTTTGGAAAAGTGATTTTTTCATAAAATTTCCTAAGACTAACCCCTTTGAAAAATTTCGAAAAATTTGAAAATTCAAAAAATTATTTTTTGGAAAAGTGATTTTTTCATAAAATTTCCTAAGTCTAACCCCTTTGAAAAATTTCGAAAAATTTGAAAATTCAAAAAATTATTTTTTCAGTCACATTTGGACAGAATATAAATATAAAACATATTTCAGGTCCCCAAAAAAAATTTGGTAGCATTTGAGCCATTATTTTCAAAGTTCAAAATTTCCCTTTGAAAATACATTGATTGTATTTTGGAGTTTTTGAATTTTTACTCGTAGTGTATTTGGAGCACAGTATTGTAACTTGGCCACATTTAAGGTCTTCTATAGGAGATTCTTAAAAACGAAAATCTTAACAACCACAAAATATTAAGGGGGTCAAAATTTGCAAAGTTGTTTTTTTCAGTGGTACACATACATAATTTTTACACAGAGAGTTTTGGGAGCACAATGTTGTAACTTGGCAACATTGAAGTTCATTAATAGGAGATTCTTAAAAACGAAAATCTTAACAACCACTAAATATTAAGGGGGTCGAAAGTTGATCCCAAAAAAGGACTGCATTTCAAACACTGAAAATTTCTGAATTTTACCTACATTTTGGGCTATAAACTGAATTAAGGGTCCTTTATTGGGCAGATTTGAAATAAAGTGACTGCAAATCATATTTCTATTTTAAAACCAAAATCTGGAAGCATTTTGAGCCATTTTTTGGAAAAGTGATTTTTTCATAAAATTTCCTAAGGCTAACCCCTTTGAAAAATTTCGAAAAATTTGAAAATTCAAAAAATTATTTTTTCAGTCACATTTGGACAGAATATGAATATAAAACATATTTCAGGTCCCCAAAAAAAATTTGGTAGCATTTGAGCCACTATTTTCAAAGTTCAAAATTTCCCTTTGAAAATACATTGATTTTACAGTTTTTGAATTTTTACTCATAGTGTATTTGGAGCACAGTATTGTAACTTGGCCACATTTAAGGTCTTCTATAGGAGATTCTTAAAAACGAAAATCTTAACAACCACAAAATATTAAGGGGGTCAAAATTTGCAAAGTTGTTTTTTTCAGTGGTACACATACATAATTTTTACACAGAGAGTTTTGGGAGCACAATGTTGTAACTTGGCAACATTGAAGTTCATTAATAGGAGATTCTTAAAAACGAAAATCTTAACAACCACTAAATATTAAGGGGGTCGAAAGTTGATCCCAAAAAAGGACTGCATTTCAAACACTGAAAATTTCTGAATTTTACCTACATTTTGGGCTATAAACTGAATTAAGGGTCCTTTATTGGGCAGATTTGAAATAAAGTGACTGCAAATCATATTTCTATTTTAAAACCAAAATCTGGAAGCATTTTGAGCCATTTTTTGGAAAAGTGATTTTTTCATAAAATTTCCTAAGGCTAACCCCCTTTGAAAAATTTCGAAAAATTTGAAAATTCAAAAAATTATTTTTTCAGTCACATTTGGACAGAATATGAATATAAAACATATTTCAGGTCCCCAAAAAAAATTTGGTAGCATTTGAGCCACTATTTTCAAAGTTCAAAATTTCCCTTTGAAAATACATTGATTTTACAGTTTTTGAATTTTTACTCATAGTGTATTTTGAGCACAGTATTGTAACTTGGCCACATTTAAGGTCTTCTATAGGAGATTCTTAAAAACGAAAATCTTAACAACCACAAAATATTAAGGGGGTCAAAATTTGCAAAGTTGTTTTTTTCAGTGGTACACATACATAATTTTTACACAGAGAGTTTTGGGAGCACAATGTTGTAACTTGGCAACATTGAAGTTCATTAATAGGAGATTCTTAAAAACGAAAATCTTAACAACCACTAAATATTAAGGGGGTCGAAAGTTGATCCCAAAAAAGGACTGCATTTCAAACACTGAAAATTTCTGAATTTTACCTACATTTTGGGCTATAAACTGAATTAAGGGTCCTTTATTGGGCAGATTTGAAATAAAGTGACTGCAAATCATATTTCTATTTTAAAACCAAAATCTGGAAGCATTTTGAGCCATTTTTTGGAAAAGTGATTTTTTCATAAAATTTCCTAAGGCTAACCCCTTTGAAAAATTTCGAAAAATTTGAAAATTCAAAAAATTATTTTTTCAGTCACATTTGGACAGAATATGAATATAAAACATATTTCAGGTCCCCAAAAAAAATTTGGTAGCATTTGAGCCACTATTTTCAAAGTTCAAAATTTCCCTTTGAAAATACATTGATTTTACAGTTTTTGAATTTTTACTCATAGTGTATTTGGAGCACAGTATTGTAACTTGGCCACATTTAAGGTCTTCTATAGGAGATTCTTAAAAACGAAAATCTTAACAACCACAAAATATTAAGGGGGTCAAAATTTGCAAAGTTGTTTTTTTCAGTGGTACACATACATAATTTTTACACAGAGAGTTTTGGGAGCACAATGTTGTAACTTGGCAACATTGAAGTTCATTAATAGGAGATTCTTAAAAACGAAAATCTTAACAACCACTAAATATTAAGGGGGTCGAAAGTTGATCCCAAAAAAGGACTGCATTTCAAACACTGAAAATTTCTGAATTTTACCTACATTTTGGGCTATAAACTGAATTAAGGGTCCTTTATTGGGCAGATTTGAAATAAAGTGACTGCAAATCATATTTCTATTTTAAAACCAAAATCTGGAAGCATTTTGAGCCATTTTTTGGAAAAGTGATTTTTTCATAAAATTTCCTAAGGCTAACCCCTTTGAAAAATTTCGAAAAATTTGAAAATTCAAAAAATTATTTTTTCAGTCACATTTGGACAGAATATGAATATAAAACATATTTCAGGTCCCCAAAAAAAATTTGGTAGCATTTGAGCCACTATTTTCAAAGTTCAAAATTTCCCTTTGAAAATACATTGATTTTACAGTTTTTGAATTTTTACTCATAGTGTATTTGGAGCACAGTATTGTAACTTGGCCACATTTAAGGTCTTCTATAGGAGATTCTTAAAAACGAAAATCTTAACAACCACAAAATATTAAGGGGGTCAAAATTTGCAAAGTTGTTTTTTTCAGTGGTACACATACATAATTTTTACACAGAGAGTTTTGGGAGCACAATGTTGTAACTTGGCAACATTGAAGTTCATTAATAGGAGATTCTTAAAAACGAAAATCTTAACAACCACTAAATATTAAGGGGGTCGAAAGTTGATCCCAAAAAAGGACTGCATTTCAAACACTGAAAATTTCTGAATTTTACCTACATTTTGGGCTATAAACTGAATTAAGGGTCCTTTATTGGGCAGATTTGAAATAAAGTGACTGCAAATCATATTTCTATTTTAAAACCAAAATCTGGAAGCATTTTGAGCCATTTTTTGGAAAAGTGATTTTTTCATAAAATTTCCTAAGGCTAACCCCTTTGAAAAATTTCGAAAAATTTGAAAATTCAAAAAATTATTTTTTCAGTCACATTTGGACAGAATATGAATATAAAACATATTTCAGGTCCCCAAAAAAAATTTGGTAGCATTTGAGCCACTATTTTCAAAGTTCAAAATTTCCCTTTGAAAATACATTGATTTTACAGTTTTTGAATTTTTACTCATAGTGTATTTGGAGCACAGTATTGTAACTTGGCCACATTTAAGGTCTTCTATAGGAGATTCTTAAAAACGAAAATCTTAACAACCACAAAATATTAAGGGGGTCAAAATTTGCAAAGTTGTTTTTTTCAGTGGTACACATACATAATTTTTACACAGAGAGTTTTGGGAGCACAATGTTGTAACTTGGCAACATTGAAGTTCATTAATAGGAGATTCTTAAAAACGAAAATCTTAACAACCACTAAATATTAAGGGGGTCGAAAGTTGATCCCAAAAAAGGACTGCATTTCAAACACTGAAAATTTCTGAATTTTACCTACATTTTGGGCTATAAACTGAATTAAGGGTCCTTTATTGGGCAGATTTGAAATAAAGTGACTGCAAATCATATTTCTATTTTAAAACCAAAATCTGGAAGCATTTTGAGCCATTTTTTGGAAAAGTGATTTTTTCATAAAATTTCCTAAGGCTAACCCCTTTGAAAAATTTCGAAAAATTTGAAAATTCAAAAAATTATTTTTTCAGTCACATTTGGACAGAATATGAATATAAAACATATTTCAGGTCCCCAAAAAAAATTTGCTAGCATTTGAGCCACTATTTTCAAAGTTCAAAATTTCCCTTTGAAAATACATTGATTTTACAGTTTTTGAATTTTTACTCATAGTGTATTTTGAGCACAGTATTGTAACTTGGCCACATTTAAGGTCTTCTATAGGAGATTCTTAAAAACGAAAATCTTAACAACCACAAAATACTAAGGGGGTCAAAATTTGCAAAGTTGTTTTTTTCAGTGGTACACATACATAATTTTTACACAGAGAGTTTTGGGAGCACAATGTTGTAACTTGGCAACATTGAAGTTCATTAATAGGAGATTCTTAAAAACGAAAATCTTAACAACCACTAAATATTAAGGGGGTCGAAAGTTGATCCCAAAAAAGGACTGCATTTCAAACACTGAAAATTTCTGAATTTTACCTACATTTTGGGCTATAAACTGAATTAAGGGTCCTTTATTGGGCAGATTTGAAATAAAGTGACTGCAAATCATATTTCTATTTTAAAACCAAAATCTGGAAGCATTTTGAGCCATTTTTTGGAAAAGTGATTTTTTCATAAAATTTCCTAAGGCTAACCCCTTTGAAAAATTTCGAAAAATTTGAAAATTCAAAAAATTATTTTTTCAGTCACATTTGGACAGAATATGAATATAAAACATATTTCAGGTCCCCAAAAAAAATTTGGTAGCATTTGAGCCACTATTTTCAAAGTTCAAAATTTCCCTTTGAAAATACATTGATTTTACAGTTTTTGAATTTTTACTCATAGTGTATTTGGAGCACAGTATTGTAACTTGGCCACATTTAAGGTCTTCTATAGGAGATTCTTAAAAACGAAAATCTTAACAACCACAAAATATTAAGGGGGTCAAAATTTGCAAAGTTGTTTTTTTCAGTGGTACACATACATAATTTTTACACAGAGAGTTTTGGGAGCACAATGTTGTAACTTGGCAACATTGAAGTTCATTAATAGGAGATTCTTAAAAACGAAAATCTTAACAACCACTAAATATTAAGGGGGTCGAAAGTTGATCCCAAAAAAGGACTGCATTTCAAACACTGAAAATTTCTGAATTTTACCTACATTTTGGGCTATAAACTGAATTAAGGGTCCTTTATTGGGCAGATTTGAAATAAAGTGACTGCAAATCATATTTCTATTTTAAAACCAAAATCTGGAAGCATTTTGAGCCATTTTTTGGAAAAGTGATTTTTTCATAAAATTTCCTAAGGCTAACCCCTTTGAAAAATTTCGAAAAATTTGAAAATTCAAAAAATTATTTTTTCAGTCACATTTGGACAGAATATGAATATAAAACATATTTCAGGTCCCCAAAAAAAATTTGGTAGCATTTGAGCCACTATTTTCAAAGTTCAAAATTTCCCTTTGAAAATACATTGATTTTACAGTTTTTGAATTTTTACTCATAGTGTATTTGGAGCACAGTATTGTAACTTGGCCACATTTAAGGTCTTCTATAGGAGATTCTTAAAAACGAAAATCTTAACAACCACAAAATATTAAGGGGGTCAAAATTTGCAAAGTTGTTTTTTTCAGTGGTACACATACATAATTTTTACACAGAGAGTTTTGGGAGCACAATGTTGTAACTTGGCAACATTGAAGTTCATTAATAGGAGATTCTTAAAAACGAAAATCTTAACAACCACTAAATATTAAGGGGGTCGAAAGTTGATCCCAAAAAAGGACTGCATTTCAAACACTGAAAATTTCTGAATTTTACCTACATTTTGGGCTATAAACTGAATTAAGGGTCCTTTATTGGGCAGATTTGAAATAAAGTGACTGCAAATCATATTTCTATTTTAAAACCAAAATCTGGAAGCATTTTGAGCCATTTTTTGGAAAAGTGATTTTTTCATAAAATTTCCTAAGGCTAACCCCTTTGAAAAATTTCGAAAAATTTGAAAATTCAAAAAATTATTTTTTCAGTCACATTTGGACAGAATATGAATATAAAACATATTTCAGGTCCCCAAAAAAAATTTGGTAGCATTTGAGCCACTATTTTCAAAGTTCAAAATTTCCCTTTGAAAATACATTGATTTTACAGTTTTTGAATTTTTACTCATAGTGTATTTGGAGCACAGTATTGTAACTTGGCCACATTTAAGGTCTTCTATAGGAGATTCTTAAAAACGAAAATCTTAACAACCACAAAATATTAAGGGGGTCAAAATTTGCAAAGTTGTTTTTTTCAGTGGTACACATACATAATTTTTACACAGAGAGTTTTGGGAGCACAATGTTGTAACTTGGCAACATTGAAGTTCATTAATAGGAGATTCTTAAAAACGAAAATCTTAACAACCACTAAATATTAAGGGGGTCGAAAGTTGATCCCAAAAAAGGACTGCATTTCAAACACTGAAAATTTCTGAATTTTACCTACATTTTGGGCTATAAACTGAATTAAGGGTCCTTTATTGGGCAGATTTGAAATAAAGTGACTGCAAATCATATTTCTATTTTAAAACCAAAATCTGGAAGCATTTTGAGCCATTTTTTGGAAAAGTGATTTTTTCATAAAATTTCCTAAGGCTAACCCCTTTGAAAAATTTCGAAAAATTTGAAAATTCAAAAAATTATTTTTTCAGTCACATTTGGACAGAATATGAATATAAAACATATTTCAGGTCCCCAAAAAAAATTTGGTAGCATTTGAGCCACTATTTTCAAAGTTCAAAATTTCCCTTTGAAAATACATTGATTTTACAGTTTTTGAATTTTTACTCATAGTGTATTTGGAGCACAGTATTGTAACTTGGCCACATTTAAGGTCTTCTATAGGAGATTCTTAAAAACGAAAATCTTAACAACCACAAAATATTAAGGGGGTCAAAATTTGCAAAGTTGTTTTTTTCAGTGGTACACATACATAATTTTTACACAGAGAGTTTTGGGAGCACAATGTTGTAACTTGGCAACATTGAAGTTCATTAATAGGAGATTCTTAAAAACGAAAATCTTAACAACCACTAAATATTAAGGGGGTCGAAAGTTGATCCCAAAAAAGGACTGCATTTCAAACACTGAAAATTTCTGAATTTTACCTACATTTTGGGCTATAAACTGAATTAAGGGTCCTTTATTGGGCAGATTTGAAATAAAGTGACTGCAAATCATATTTCTATTTTAAAACCAAAATCTGGAAGCATTTTGAGCCATTTTTTGGAAAAGTGATTTTTTCATAAAATTTCCTAAGGCTAACCCCTTTGAAAAATTTCGAAAAATTTGAAAATTCAAAAAATTATTTTTTCAGTCACATTTGGACAGAATATGAATATAAAACATATTTCAGGTCCCCAAAAAAAATTTGGTAGCATTTGAGCCACTATTTTCAAAGTTCAAAATTTCCCTTTGAAAATACATTGATTTTACAGTTTTTGAATTTTTACTCATAGTGTATTTTGAGCACAGTATTGTAACTTGGCCACATTTAAGGTCTTCTATAGGAGATTCTTAAAAACGAAAATCTTAACAACCACAAAATATTAAGGGGGTCAAAATTTGCAAAGTTGTTTTTTTCAGTGGTACACATACATAATTTTTACACAGAGAGTTTTGGGAGCACAATGTTGTAACTTGGCAACATTGAAGTTCATTAATAGGAGATTCTTAAAAACGAAAATCTTAACAACCACTAAATATTAAGGGGGTCGAAAGTTGATCCCAAAAAAGGACTGCATTTCAAACACTGAAAATTTCTGAATTTTACCTACATTTTGGGCTATAAACTGAATTAAGGGTCCTTTATTGGGCAGATTTGAAATAAAGTGACTGCAAATCATATTTCTATTTTAAAACCAAAATCTGGAAGCATTTTGAGCCATTTTTTGGAAAAGTGATTTTTTCATAAAATTTCCTAAGGCTAACCCCTTTGAAAAATTTCGAAAAATTTGAAAATTCAAAAAATTATTTTTTCAGTCACATTTGGACAGAATATGAATATAAAACATATTTCAGGTCCCCAAAAAAAATTTGGTAGCATTTGAGCCACTATTTTCAAAGTTCAAAATTTCCCTTTGAAAATACATTGATTTTACAGTTTTTGAATTTTTACTCATAGTGTATTTGGAGCACAGTATTGTAACTTGGCCACATTTAAGGTCTTCTATAGGAGATTCTTAAAAACGAAAATCTTAACAACCACAAAATATTAAGGGGGTCAAAATTTGCAAAGTTGTTTTTTTCAGTGGTACACATACATAATTTTTACACAGAGAGTTTTGGGAGCACAATGTTGTAACTTGGCAACATTGAAGTTCATTAATAGGAGATTCTTAAAAACGAAAATCTTAACAACCACTAAATATTAAGGGGGTCGAAAGTTGATCCCAAAAAAGGACTGCATTTCAAACACTGAAAATTTCTGAATTTTACCTACATTTTGGGCTATAAACTGAATTAAGGGTCCTTTATTGGGCAGATTTGAAATAAAGTGACTGCAAATCATATTTCTATTTTAAAACCAAAATCTGGAAGCATTTTGAGCCATTTTTTGGAAAAGTGATTTTTTCATAAAATTTCCTAAGGCTAACCCCTTTGAAAAATTTCGAAAAATTTGAAAATTCAAAAAATTATTTTTTCAGTCACATTTGGACAGAATATGAATATAAAACATATTTCAGGTCCCCAAAAAAAATTTGGTAGCATTTGAGCCACTATTTTCAAAGTTCAAAATTTCCCTTTGAAAATACATTGATTTTACAGTTTTTGAATTTTTACTCATAGTGTATTTTGAGCACAGTATTGTAACTTGGCCACATTTAAGGTCTTCTATAGGAGATTCTTAAAAACGAAAATCTTAACAACCACAAAATATTAAGGGGGTCAAAATTTGCAAAGTTGTTTTTTTCAGTGGTACACATACATAATTTTTACACAGAGAGTTTTGGGAGCACAATGTTGTAACTTGGCAACATTGAAGTTCATTAATAGGAGATTCTTAAAAACGAAAATCTTAACAACCACTAAATATTAAGGGGGTCGAAAGTTGATCCCAAAAAAGGACTGCATTTCAAACACTGAAAATTTCTGAATTTTACCTACATTTTGGGCTATAAACTGAATTAAGGGTCCTTTATTGGGCAGATTTGAAATAAAGTGACTGCAAATCATATTTCTATTTTAAAACCAAAATCTGGAAGCATTTTGAGCCATTTTTTGGAAAAGTGATTTTTTCATAAAATTTCCTAAGGCTAACCCCTTTGAAAAATTTCGAAAAATTTGAAAATTCAAAAAATTATTTTTTCAGTCACATTTGGACAGAATATGAATATAAAACATATTTCAGGTCCCCAAAAAAAATTTGGTAGCATTTGAGCCACTATTTTCAAAGTTCAAAATTTCCCTTTGAAAATACATTGATTTTACAGTTTTTGAATTTTTACTCATAGTGTATTTTGAGCACAGTATTGTAACTTGGCCACATTTAAGGTCTTCTATAGGAGATTCTTAAAAACGAAAATCTTAACAACCACAAAATATTAAGGGGGTCAAAATTTGCAAAGTTGTTTTTTTCAGTGGTACACATACATAATTTTTACACAGAGAGTTTTGGGAGCACAATGTTGTAACTTGGCAACATTGAAGTTCATTAATAGGAGATTCTTAAAAACGAAAATCTTAACAACCACTAAATATTAAGGGGGTCGAAAGTTGATCCCAAAAAAGGACTGCATTTCAAACACTGAAAATTTCTGAATTTTACCTACATTTTGGGCTATAAACTGAATTAAGGGTCCTTTATTGGGCAGATTTGAAATAAAGTGACTGCAAATCATATTTCTATTTTAAAACCAAAATCTGGAAGCATTTTGAGCCATTTTTTGGAAAAGTGATTTTTTCATAAAATTTCCTAAGGCTAACCCCTTTGAAAAATTTCGAAAAATTTGAAAATTCAAAAAATTATTTTTTCAGTCACATTTGGACAGAATATGAATATAAAACATATTTCAGGTCCCCAAAAAAAATTTGGTAGCATTTGAGCCACTATTTTCAAAGTTCAAAATTTCCCTTTGAAAATACATTGATTTTACAGTTTTTGAATTTTTACTCATAGTGTATTTGGAGCACAGTATTGTAACTTGGCCACATTTAAGGTCTTCTATAGGAGATTCTTAAAAACGAAAATCTTAACAACCACAAAATATTAAGGGGGTCAAAATTTGCAAAGTTGTTTTTTTCAGTGGTACACATACATAATTTTTACACAGAGAGTTTTGGGAGCACAATGTTGTAACTTGGCAACATTGAAGTTCATTAATAGGAGATTCTTAAAAACGAAAATCTTAACAACCACTAAATATTAAGGGGGTCGAAAGTTGATCCCAAAAAAGGACTGCATTTCAAACACTGAAAATTTCTGAATTTTACCTACATTTTGGGCTATAAACTGAATTAAGGGTCCTTTATTGGGCAGATTTGAAATAAAGTGACTGCAAATCATATTTCTATTTTAAAACCAAAATCTGGAAGCATTTTGAGCCATTTTTTGGAAAAGTGATTTTTTCATAAAATTTCCTAAGGCTAACCCCTTTGAAAAATTTCGAAAAATTTGAAAATTCAAAAAATTATTTTTTCAGTCACATTTGGACAGAATATGAATATAAAACATATTTCAGGTCCCCAAAAAAAATTTGGTAGCATTTGAGCCACTATTTTCAAAGTTCAAAATTTCCCTTTGAAAATACATTGATTTTACAGTTTTTGAATTTTTACTCATAGTGTATTTTGAGCACAGTATTGTAACTTGGCCACATTTAAGGTCTTCTATAGGAGATTCTTAAAAACGAAAATCTTAACAACCACAAAATATTAAGGGGGTCAAAATTTGCAAAGTTGTTTTTTTCAGTGGTACACATACATAATTTTTACACAGAGAGTTTTGGGAGCACAATGTTGTAACTTGGCAACATTGAAGTTCATTAATAGGAGATTCTTAAAAACGAAAATCTTAACAACCACTAAATATTAAGGGGGTCGAAAGTTGATCCCAAAAAAGGACTGCATTTCAAACACTGAAAATTTCTGAATTTTACCTACATTTTGGGCTATAAACTGAATTAAGGGTCCTTTATTGGGCAGATTTGAAATAAAGTGACTGCAAATCATATTTCTATTTTAAAACCAAAATCTGGAAGCATTTTGAGCCATTTTTTGGAAAAGTGATTTTTTCATAAAATTTCCTAAGGCTAACCCCTTTGAAAAATTTCGAAAAATTTGAAAATTCAAAAAATTATTTTTTCAGTCACATTTGGACAGAATATGAATATAAAACATATTTCAGGTCCCCAAAAAAAATTTGGTAGCATTTGAGCCACTATTTTCAAAGTTCAAAATTTCCCTTTGAAAATACATTGATTTTACAGTTTTTGAATTTTTACTCATAGTGTATTTGGAGCACAGTATTGTAACTTGGCCACATTTAAGGTCTTCTATAGGAGATTCTTAAAAACGAAAATCTTAACAACCACAAAATATTAAGGGGGTCAAAATTTGCAAAGTTGTTTTTTTCAGTGGTACACATACATAATTTTTACACAGAGAGTTTTGGGAGCACAATGTTGTAACTTGGCAACATTGAAGTTCATTAATAGGAGATTCTTAAAAACGAAAATCTTAACAACCACTAAATATTAAGGGGGTCGAAAGTTGATCCCAAAAAAGGACTGCATTTCAAACACTGAAAATTTCTGAATTTTACCTACATTTTGGGCTATAAACTGAATTAAGGGTCCTTTATTGGGCAGATTTGAAATAAAGTGACTGCAAATCATATTTCTATTTTAAAACCAAAATCTGGAAGCATTTTGAGCCATTTTTTGGAAAAGTGATTTTTTCATAAAATTTCCTAAGGCTAACCCCTTTGAAAAATTTCGAAAAATTTGAAAATTCAAAAAATTATTTTTTCAGTCACATTTGGACAGAATATGAATATAAAACATATTTCAGGTCCCCAAAAAAAATTTGGTAGCATTTGAGCCACTATTTTCAAAGTTCAAAATTTCCCTTTGAAAATACATTGATTTTACAGTTTTTGAATTTTTACTCATAGTGTATTTTGAGCACAGTATTGTAACTTGGCCACATTTAAGGTCTTCTATAGGAGATTCTTAAAAACGAAAATCTTAACAACCACAAAATATTAAGGGGGTCAAAATTTGCAAAGTTGTTTTTTTCAGTGGTACACATACATAATTTTTACACAGAGAGTTTTGGGAGCACAATGTTGTAACTTGGCAACATTGAAGTTCATTAATAGGAGATTCTTAAAAACGAAAATCTTAACAACCACTAAATATTAAGGGGGTCGAAAGTTGATCCCAAAAAAGGACTGCATTTCAAACACTGAAAATTTCTGAATTTTACCTACATTTTGGGCTATAAACTGAATTAAGGGTCCTTTATTGGGCAGATTTGAAATAAAGTGACTGCAAATCATATTTCTATTTTAAAACCAAAATCTGGAAGCATTTTGAGCCATTTTTTGGAAAAGTGATTTTTTCATAAAATTTCCTAAGGCTAACCCCTTTGAAAAATTTCGAAAAATTTGAAAATTCAAAAAATTATTTTTTCAGTCACATTTGGACAGAATATGAATATAAAACATATTTCAGGTCCCCAAAAAAAATTTGGTAGCATTTGAGCCACTATTTTCAAAGTTCAAAATTTCCCTTTGAAAATACATTGATTTTACAGTTTTTGAATTTTTACTCATAGTGTATTTGGAGCACAGTATTGTAACTTGGCCACATTTAAGGTCTTCTATAGGAGATTCTTAAAAACGAAAATCTTAACAACCACAAAATATTAAGGGGGTCAAAATTTGCAAAGTTGTTTTTTTCAGTGGTACACATACATAATTTTTACACAGAGAGTTTTGGGAGCACAATGTTGTAACTTGGCAACATTGAAGTTCATTAATAGGAGATTCTTAAAAACGAAAATCTTAACAACCACTAAATATTAAGGGGGTCGAAAGTTGATCCCAAAAAAGGACTGCATTTCAAACACTGAAAATTTCTGAATTTTACCTACATTTTGGGCTATAAACTGAATTAAGGGTCCTTTATTGGGCAGATTTGAAATAAAGTGACTGCAAATCATATTTCTATTTTAAAACCAAAATCTGGAAGCATTTTGAGCCATTTTTTGGAAAAGTGATTTTTTCATAAAATTTCCTAAGGCTAACCCCTTTGAAAAATTTCGAAAAATTTGAAAATTCAAAAAATTATTTTTTCAGTCACATTTGGACAGAATATGAATATAAAACATATTTCAGGTCCCCAAAAAAAATTTGGTAGCATTTGAGCCACTATTTTCAAAGTTCAAAATTTCCCTTTGAAAATACATTGATTTTACAGTTTTTGAATTTTTACTCATAGTGTATTTGGAGCACAGTATTGTAACTTGGCCACATTTAAGGTCTTCTATAGGAGATTCTTAAAAACGAAAATCTTAACAACCACAAAATATTAAGGGGGTCAAAATTTGCAAAGTTGTTTTTTTCAGTGGTACACATACATAATTTTTACACAGAGAGTTTTGGGAGCACAATGTTGTAACTTGGCAACATTGAAGTTCATTAATAGGAGATTCTTAAAAACGAAAATCTTAACAACCACTAAATATTAAGGGGGTCGAAAGTTGATCCCAAAAAAGGACTGCATTTCAAACACTGAAAATTTCTGAATTTTACCTACATTTTGGGCTATAAACTGAATTAAGGGTCCTTTATTGGGCAGATTTGAAATAAAGTGACTGCAAATCATATTTCTATTTTAAAACCAAAATCTGGAAGCATTTTGAGCCATTTTTTGGAAAAGTGATTTTTTCATAAAATTTCCTAAGGCTAAACCCCTTTGAAAAATTTCGAAAAATTTGAAAATTCAAAAAATTATTTTTTCAGTCACATTTGGACAGAATATGAATATAAAACATATTTCAGGTCCCCAAAAAAAATTTGGTAGCATTTGAGCCACTATTTTCAAAGTTCAAAATTTCCCTTTGAAAATACATTGATTTTACAGTTTTTGAATTTTTACTCATAGTGTATTTGGAGCACAGTATTGTAACTTGGCCACATTTAAGGTCTTCTATAGGAGATTCTTAAAAACGAAAATCTTAACAACCACAAAATATTAAGGGGGTCAAAATTTGCAAAGTTGTTTTTTTCAGTGGTACACATACATAATTTTTACACAGAGAGTTTTGGGAGCACAATGTTGTAACTTGGCAACATTGAAGTTCATTAATAGGAGATTCTTAAAAACGAAAATCTTAACAACCACTAAATATTAAGGGGGTCGAAAGTTGATCCCAAAAAAGGACTGCATTTCAAACACTGAAAATTTCTGAATTTTACCTACATTTTGGGCTATAAACTGAATTAAGGGTCCTTTATTGGGCAGATTTGAAATAAAGTGACTGCAAATCATATTTCTATTTTAAAACCAAAATCTGGAAGCATTTTGAGCCATTTTTTGGAAAAGTGATTTTTTCATAAAATTTCCTAAGGCTAACCCCTTTGAAAAATTTCGAAAAATTTGAAAATTCAAAAAATTATTTTTTCAGTCACATTTGGACAGAATATGAATATAAAACATATTTCAGGTCCCCAAAAAAAATTTGGTAGCATTTGAGCCACTATTTTCAAAGTTCAAAATTTCCCTTTGAAAATACATTGATTTTACAGTTTTTGAATTTTTACTCATAGTGTATTTGGAGCACAGTATTGTAACTTGGCCACATTTAAGGTCTTCTATAGGAGATTCTTAAAAACGAAAATCTTAACAACCACAAAATATTAAGGGGGTCAAAATTTGCAAAGTTGTTTTTTTCAGTGGTACACATACATAATTTTTACACAGAGAGTTTTGGGAGCACAATGTTGTAACTTGGCAACATTGAAGTTCATTAATAGGAGATTCTTAAAAACGAAAATCTTAACAACCACTAAATATTAAGGGGGTCGAAAGTTGATCCCAAAAAAGGACTGCATTTCAAACACTGAAAATTTCTGAATTTTACCTACATTTTGGGCTATAAACTGAATTAAGGGTCCTTTATTGGGCAGATTTGAAATAAAGTGACTGCAAATCATATTTCTATTTTAAAACCAAAATCTGGAAGCATTTTGAGCCATTTTTTGGAAAAGTGATTTTTTCATAAAATTTCCTAAGGCTAACCCCTTTGAAAAATTTCGAAAAATTTGAAAATTCAAAAAATTATTTTTTCAGTCACATTTGGACAGAATATGAATATAAAACATATTTCAGGTCCCCAAAAAAAATTTGGTAGCATTTGAGCCACTATTTTCAAAGTTCAAAATTTCCCTTTGAAAATACATTGATTTTACAGTTTTTGAATTTTTACTCATAGTGTATTTGGAGCACAGTATTGTAACTTGGCCACATTTAAGGTCTTCTATAGGAGATTCTTAAAAACGAAAATCTTAACAACCACAAAATATTAAGGGGGTCAAAATTTGCAAAGTTGTTTTTTTCAGTGGTACACATACATAATTTTTACACAGAGAGTTTTGGGAGCACAATGTTGTAACTTGGCAACATTGAAGTTCATTAATAGGAGATTCTTAAAAACGAAAATCTTAACAACCACTAAATATTAAGGGGGTCGAAAGTTGATCCCAAAAAAGGACTGCATTTCAAACACTGAAAATTTCTGAATTTTACCTACATTTTGGGCTATAAACTGAATTAAGGGTCCTTTATTGGGCAGATTTGAAATAAAGTGACTGCAAATCATATTTCTATTTTAAAACCAAAATCTGGAAGCATTTTGAGCCATTTTTTGGAAAAGTGATTTTTTCATAAAATTTCCTAAGGCTAACCCCTTTGAAAAATTTCGAAAAATTTGAAAATTCAAAAAATTATTTTTTCAGTCACATTTGGACAGAATATGAATATAAAACATATTTCAGGTCCCCAAAAAAAATTTGGTAGCATTTGAGCCACTATTTTCAAAGTTCAAAATTTCCCTTTGAAAATACATTGATTTTACAGTTTTTGAATTTTTACTCATAGTGTATTTGGAGCACAGTATTGTAACTTGGCCACATTTAAGGTCTTCTATAGGAGATTCTTAAAAACGAAAATCTTAACAACCACAAAATATTAAGGGGGTCAAAATTTGCAAAGTTGTTTTTTTCAGTGGTACACATACATAATTTTTACACAGAGAGTTTTGGGAGCACAATGTTGTAACTTGGCAACATTGAAGTTCATTAATAGGAGATTCTTAAAAACGAAAATCTTAACAACCACTAAATATTAAGGGGGTCGAAAGTTGATCCCAAAAAAGGACTGCATTTCAAACACTGAAAATTTCTGAATTTTACCTACATTTTGGGCTATAAACTGAATTAAGGGTCCTTTATTGGGCAGATTTGAAATAAAGTGACTGCAAATCATATTTCTATTTTAAAACCAAAATCTGGAAGCATTTTGAGCCATTTTTTGGAAAAGTGATTTTTTCATAAAATTTCCTAAGGCTAACCCCTTTGAAAAATTTCGAAAAATTTGAAAATTCAAAAAATTATTTTTTCAGTCACATTTGGACAGAATATGAATATAAAACATATTTCAGGTCCCCAAAAAAAATTTGGTAGCATTTGAGCCACTATTTTCAAAGTTCAAAATTTCCCTTTGAAAATACATTGATTTTACAGTTTTTGAATTTTTACTCATAGTGTATTTGGAGCACAGTATTGTAACTTGGCCACATTTAAGGTCTTCTATAGGAGATTCTTAAAAACGAAAATCTTAACAACCACAAAATATTAAGGGGGTCAAAATTTGCAAAGTTGTTTTTTTCAGTGGTACACATACATAATTTTTACACAGAGAGTTTTGGGAGCACAATGTTGTAACTTGGCAACATTGAAGTTCATTAATAGGAGATTCTTAAAAACGAAAATCTTAACAACCACTAACTATTAAGGGGGTCGAAAGTTGATCCCAAAAAAGGACTGCATTTCAAACACTGAAAATTTCTGAATTTTACCTACATTTTGGGCTATAAACTGAATTAAGGGTCCTTTATTGGGCAGATTTGAAATAAAGTGACTGCAAATCATATTTCTATTTTAAAACCAAAATCTGGAAGCATTTTGAGCCATTTTTTGGAAAAGTGATTTTTTCATAAAATTTCCTAAGGCTAACCCCTTTGAAAAATTTCGAAAAATTTGAAAATTCAAAAAATTATTTTTTCAGTCACATTTGGACAGAATATGAATATAAAACATATTTCAGGTCCCCAAAAAAAATTTGGTAGCATTTGAGCCACTATTTTCAAAGTTCAAAATTTCCCTTTGAAAATACATTGATTTTACAGTTTTTGAATTTTTACTCATAGTGTATTTGGAGCACAGTATTGTAACTTGGCCACATTTAAGGTCTTCTATAGGAGATTCTTAAAAACGAAAATCTTAACAACCACAAAATATTAAGGGGGTCAAAATTTGCAAAGTTGTTTTTTTCAGTGGTACACATACATAATTTTTACACAGAGAGTTTTGGGAGCACAATGTTGTAACTTGGCAACATTGAAGTTCATTAATAGGAGATTCTTAAAAACGAAAATCTTAACAACCACTAAATATTAAGGGGGTCGAAAGTTGATCCCAAAAAAGGACTGCATTTCAAACACTGAAAATTTCTGAATTTTACCTACATTTTGGGCTATAAACTGAATTAAGGGTCCTTTATTGGGCAGATTTGAAATAAAGTGACTGCAAATCATATTTCTATTTTAAAACCAAAATCTGGAAGCATTTTGAGCCATTTTTTGGAAAAGTGATTTTTTCATAAAATTTCCTAAGGCTAACCCCTTTGAAAAATTTCGAAAAATTTGAAAATTCAAAAAATTATTTTTTCAGTCACATTTGGACAGAATATGAATATAAAACATATTTCAGGTCCCCAAAAAAAATTTGGTAGCATTTGAGCCACTATTTTCAAAGTTCAAAATTTCCCTTTGAAAATACATTGATTTTACAGTTTTTGAATTTTTACTCATAGTGTATTTGGAGCACAGTATTGTAACTTGGCCACATTTAAGGTCTTCTATAGGAGATTCTTAAAAACGAAAATCTTAACAACCACAAAATATTAAGGGGGTCAAAATTTGCAAAGTTGTTTTTTTCAGTGGTACACATACATAATTTTTACACAGAGAGTTTTGGGAGCACAATGTTGTAACTTGGCAACATTGAAGTTCATTAATAGGAGATTCTTAAAAACGAAAATCTTAACAACCACTAAATATTAAGGGGGTCGAAAGTTGATCCCAAAAAAGGACTGCATTTCAAACACTGAAAATTTCTGAATTTTACCTACATTTTGGGCTATAAACTGAATTAAGGGTCCTTTATTGGGCAGATTTGAAATAAAGTGACTGCAAATCATATTTCTATTTTAAAACCAAAATCTGGAAGCATTTTGAGCCATTTTTTGGAAAAGTGATTTTTTCATAAAATTTCCTAAGGCTAACCCCTTTGAAAAATTTCGAAAAATTTGAAAATTCAAAAAATTATTTTTTCAGTCACATTTGGACAGAATATGAATATAAAACATATTTCAGGTCCCCAAAAAAAATTTGGTAGCATTTGAGCCACTATTTTCAAAGTTCAAAATTTCCCTTTGAAAATACATTGATTTTACAGTTTTTGAATTTTTACTCATAGTGTATTTGGAGCACAGTATTGTAACTTGGCCACATTTAAGGTCTTCTATAGGAGATTCTTAAAAACGAAAATCTTAACAACCACAAAATATTAAGGGGGTCAAAATTTGCAAAGTTGTTTTTTTCAGTGGTACACATACATAATTTTTACACAGAGAGTTTTGGGAGCACAATGTTGTAACTTGGCAACATTGAAGTTCATTAATAGGAGATTCTTAAAAACGAAAATCTTAACAACCACTAAATATTAAGGGGGTCGAAAGTTGATCCCAAAAAAGGACTGCATTTCAAACACTGAAAATTTCTGAATTTTACCTACATTTTGGGCTATAAACTGAATTAAGGGTCCTTTATTGGGCAGATTTGAAATAAAGTGACTGCAAATCATATTTCTATTTTAAAACCAAAATCTGGAAGCATTTTGAGCCATTTTTTGGAAAAGTGATTTTTTCATAAAATTTCCTAAGGCTAACCCCTTTGAAAAATTTCGAAAAATTTGAAAATTCAAAAAATTATTTTTTCAGTCACATTTGGACAGAATATGAATATAAAACATATTTCAGGTCCCCAAAAAAAATTTGGTAGCATTTGAGCCACTATTTTCAAAGTTCAAAATTTCCCTTTGAAAATACATTGATTTTACAGTTTTTGAATTTTTACTCATAGTGTATTTGGAGCACAGTATTGTAACTTGGCCACATTTAAGGTCTTCTATAGGAGATTCTTAAAAACGAAAATCTTAACAACCACAAAATATTAAGGGGGTCAAAATTTGCAAAGTTGTTTTTTTCAGTGGTACACATACATAATTTTTACACAGAGAGTTTTGGGAGCACAATGTTGTAACTTGGCAACATTGAAGTTCATTAATAGGAGATTCTTAAAAACGAAAATCTTAACAACCACTAAATATTAAGGGGGTCGAAAGTTGATCCCAAAAAAGGACTGCATTTCAAACACTGAAAATTTCTGAATTTTACCTACATTTTGGGCTATAAACTGAATTAAGGGTCCTTTATTGGGCAGATTTGAAATAAAGTGACTGCAAATCATATTTCTATTTTAAAACCAAAATCTGGAAGCATTTTGAGCCATTTTTTGGAAAAGTGATTTTTTCATAAAATTTCCTAAGGCTAACCCCTTTGAAAAATTTCGAAAAATTTGAAAATTCAAAAAATTATTTTTTCAGTCACATTTGGACAGAATATGAATATAAAACATATTTCAGGTCCCCAAAAAAAATTTGGTAGCATTTGAGCCACTATTTTCAAAGTTCAAAATTTCCCTTTGAAAATACATTGATTTTACAGTTTTTGAATTTTTACTCATAGTGTATTTGGAGCACAGTATTGTAACTTGGCCACATTTAAGGTCTTCTATAGGAGATTCTTAAAAACGAAAATCTTAACAACCACAAAATATTAAGGGGGTCAAAATTTGCAAAGTTGTTTTTTTCAGTGGTACACATACATAATTTTTACACAGAGAGTTTTGGGAGCACAATGTTGTAACTTGGCAACATTGAAGTTCATTAATAGGAGATTCTTAAAAACGAAAATCTTAACAACCACTAAATATTAAGGGGGTCGAAAGTTGATCCCAAAAAAGGACTGCATTTCAAACACTGAAAATTTCTGAATTTTACCTACATTTTGGGCTATAAACTGAATTAAGGGTCCTTTATTGGGCAGATTTGAAATAAAGTGACTGCAAATCATATTTCTATTTTAAAACCAAAATCTGGAAGCATTTTGAGCCATTTTTTGGAAAAGTGATTTTTTCATAAAATTTCCTAAGGCTAACCCCTTTGAAAAATTTCGAAAAATTTGAAAATTCAAAAAATTATTTTTTCAGTCACATTTGGACAGAATATGAATATAAAACATATTTCAGGTCCCCAAAAAAAATTTGGTAGCATTTGAGCCACTATTTTCAAAGTTCAAAATTTCCCTTTGAAAATACATTGATTTTACAGTTTTTGAATTTTTACTCATAGTGTATTTGGAGCACAGTATTGTAACTTGGCCACATTTAAGGTCTTCTATAGGAGATTCTTAAAAACGAAAATCTTAACAACCACAAAATATTAAGGGGGTCAAAATTTGCAAAGTTGTTTTTTTCAGTGGTACACATACATAATTTTTACACAGAGAGTTTTGGGAGCACAATGTTGTAACTTGGCAACATTGAAGTTCATTAATAGGAGATTCTTAAAAACGAAAATCTTAACAACCACTAAATATTAAGGGGGTCGAAAGTTGATCCCAAAAAAGGACTGCATTTCAAACACTGAAAATTTCTGAATTTTACCTACATTTTGGGCTATAAACTGAATTAAGGGTCCTTTATTGGGCAGATTTGAAATAAAGTGACTGCAAATCATATTTCTATTTTAAAACCAAAATCTGGAAGCATTTTGAGCCATTTTTTGGAAAAGTGATTTTTTCATAAAATTTCCTAAGGCTAACCCCTTTGAAAAATTTCGAAAAATTTGAAAATTCAAAAAATTATTTTTTCAGTCACATTTGGACAGAATATGAATATAAAACATATTTCAGGTCCCCAAAAAAAATTTGGTAGCATTTGAGCCACTATTTTCAAAGTTCAAAATTTCCCTTTGAAAATACATTGATTTTACAGTTTTTGAATTTTTACTCATAGTGTATTTGGAGCACAGTATTGTAACTTGGCCACATTTAAGGTCTTCTATAGGAGATTCTTAAAAACGAAAATCTTAACAACCACAAAATATTAAGGGGGTCAAAATTTGCAAAGTTGTTTTTTTCAGTGGTACACATACATAATTTTTACACAGAGAGTTTTGGGAGCACAATGTTGTAACTTGGCAACATTGAAGTTCATTAATAGGAGATTCTTAAAAACGAAAATCTTAACAACCACTAAATATTAAGGGGGTCGAAAGTTGATCCCAAAAAAGGACTGCATTTCAAACACTGAAAATTTCTGAATTTTACCTACATTTTGGGCTATAAACTGAATTAAGGGTCCTTTATTGGGCAGATTTGAAATAAAGTGACTGCAAATCATATTTCTATTTTAAAACCAAAATCTGGAAGCATTTTGAGCCATTTTTTGGAAAAGTGATTTTTTCATAAAATTTCCTAAGGCTAACCCCTTTGAAAAATTTCGAAAAATTTGAAAATTCAAAAAATTATTTTTTCAGTCACATTTGGACAGAATATGAATATAAAACATATTTCAGGTCCCCAAAAAAAATTTGGTAGCATTTGAGCCACTATTTTCAAAGTTCAAAATTTCCCTTTGAAAATACATTGATTTTACAGTTTTTGAATTTTTACTCATAGTGTATTTTGAGCACAGTATTGTAACTTGGCCACATTTAAGGTCTTCTATAGGAGATTCTTAAAAACGAAAATCTTAACAACCACAAAATACTAAGGGGGTCAAAATTTGCAAAGTTGTTTTTTTCAGTGGTACACATACATAATTTTTACACAGAGAGTTTTGGGAGCACAATGTTGTAACTTGGCAACATTGAAGTTCATTAATAGGAGATTCTTAAAAACGAAAATCTTAACAACCACTAAATATTAAGGGGGTCGAAAGTTGATCCCAAAAAAGGACTGCATTTCAAACACTGAAAATTTCTGAATTTTACCTACATTTTGGGCTATAAACTGAATTAAGGGTCCTTTATTGGGCAGATTTGAAATAAAGTGACTGCAAATCATATTTCTATTTTAAAACCAAAATCTGGAAGCATTTTGAGCCATTTTTTGGAAAAGTGATTTTTTCATAAAATTTCCTAAGGCTAACCCCTTTGAAAAATTTCGAAAAATTTGAAAATTCAAAAAATTATTTTTTCAGTCACATTTGGACAGAATATGAATATAAAACATATTTCAGGTCCCCAAAAAAAATTTGGTAGCATTTGAGCCACTATTTTCAAAGTTCAAAATTTCCCTTTGAAAATACATTGATTTTACAGTTTTTGAATTTTTACTCATAGTGTATTTGGAGCACAGTATTGTAACTTGGCCACATTTAAGGTCTTCTATAGGAGATTCTTAAAAACGAAAATCTTAACAACCACAAAATATTAAGGGGGTCAAAATTTGCAAAGTTGTTTTTTTCAGTGGTACACATACATAATTTTTACACAGAGAGTTTTGGGAGCACAATGTTGTAACTTGGCAACATTGAAGTTCATTAATAGGAGATTCTTAAAAACGAAAATCTTAACAACCACTAAATATTAAGGGGGTCGAAAGTTGATCCCAAAAAAGGACTGCATTTCAAACACTGAAAATTTCTGAATTTTACCTACATTTTGGGCTATAAACTGAATTAAGGGTCCTTTATTGGGCAGATTTGAAATAAAGTGACTGCAAATCATATTTCTATTTTAAAACCAAAATCTGGAAGCATTTTGAGCCATTTTTTGGAAAAGTGATTTTTTCATAAAATTTCCTAAGGCTAACCCCTTTGAAAAATTTCGAAAAATTTGAAAATTCAAAAAATTATTTTTTCAGTCACATTTGGACAGAATATGAATATAAAACATATTTCAGGTCCCCAAAAAAAATTTGGTAGCATTTGAGCCACTATTTTCAAAGTTCAAAATTTCCCTTTGAAAATACATTGATTTTACAGTTTTTGAATTTTTACTCATAGTGTATTTTGAGCACAGTATTGTAACTTGGCCACATTTAAGGTCTTCTATAGGAGATTCTTAAAAACGAAAATCTTAACAACCACAAAATATTAAGGGGGTCAAAATTTGCAAAGTTGTTTTTTTCAGTGGTACACATACATAATTTTTACACAGAGAGTTTTGGGAGCACAATGTTGTAACTTGGCAACATTGAAGTTCATTAATAGGAGATTCTTAAAAACGAAAATCTTAACAACCACTAAATATTAAGGGGGTCGAAAGTTGATCCCAAAAAAGGACTGCATTTCAAACACTGAAAATTTCTGAATTTTACCTACATTTTGGGCTATAAACTGAATTAAGGGTCCTTTATTGGGCAGATTTGAAATAAAGTGACTGCAAATCATATTTCTATTTTAAAACCAAAATCTGGAAGCATTTTGAGCCATTTTTTGGAAAAGTGATTTTTTCATAAAATTTCCTAAGGCTAACCCCTTTGAAAAATTTCGAAAAATTTGAAAATTCAAAAAATTATTTTTTCAGTCACATTTGGACAGAATATGAATATAAAACATATTTCAGGTCCCCAAAAAAAATTTGGTAGCATTTGAGCCACTATTTTCAAAGTTCAAAATTTCCCTTTGAAAATACATTGATTTTACAGTTTTTGAATTTTTACTCATAGTGTATTTTGAGCACAGTATTGTAACTTGGCCACATTTAAGGTCTTCTATAGGAGATTCTTAAAAACGAAAATCTTAACAACCACAAAATATTAAGGGGGTCAAAATTTGCAAAGTTGTTTTTTTCAGTGGTACACATACATAATTTTTACACAGAGAGTTTTGGGAGCACAATGTTGTAACTTGGCAACATTGAAGTTCATTAATAGGAGATTCTTAAAAACGAAAATCTTAACAACCACTAAATATTAAGGGGGTCGAAAGTTGATCCCAAAAAAGGACTGCATTTCAAACACTGAAAATTTCTGAATTTTACCTACATTTTGGGCTATAAACTGAATTAAGGGTCCTTTATTGGGCAGATTTGAAATAAAGTGACTGCAAATCATATTTCTATTTTAAAACCAAAATCTGGAAGCATTTTGAGCCATTTTTTGGAAAAGTGATTTTTTCATAAAATTTCCTAAGGCTAACCCCTTTGAAAAATTTCGAAAAATTTGAAAATTCAAAAAATTATTTTTTCAGTCACATTTGGACAGAATATGAATATAAAACATATTTCAGGTCCCCAAAAAAAATTTGGTAGCATTTGAGCCACTATTTTCAAAGTTCAAAATTTCCCTTTGAAAATACATTGATTTTACAGTTTTTGAATTTTTACTCATAGTGTATTTGGAGCACAGTATTGTAACTTGGCCACATTTAAGGTCTTCTATAGGAGATTCTTAAAAACGAAAATCTTAACAACCACAAAATATTAAGGGGGTCAAAATTTGCAAAGTTGTTTTTTTCAGTGGTACACATACATAATTTTTACACAGAGAGTTTTGGGAGCACAATGTTGTAACTTGGCAACATTGAAGTTCATTAATAGGAGATTCTTAAAAACGAAAATCTTAACAACCACTAAATATTAAGGGGGTCGAAAGTTGATCCCAAAAAAGGACTGCATTTCAAACACTGAAAATTTCTGAATTTTACCTACATTTTGGGCTATAAACTGAATTAAGGGTCCTTTATTGGGCAGATTTGAAATAAAGTGACTGCAAATCATATTTCTATTTTAAAACCAAAATCTGGAAGCATTTTGAGCCATTTTTTGGAAAAGTGATTTTTTCATAAAATTTCCTAAGGCTAACCCCTTTGAAAAATTTCGAAAAATTTGAAAATTCAAAAAATTATTTTTTCAGTCACATTTGGACAGAATATGAATATAAAACATATTTCAGGTCCCCAAAAAAAATTTGGTAGCATTTGAGCCACTATTTTCAAAGTTCAAAATTTCCCTTTGAAAATACATTGATTTTACAGTTTTTGAATTTTTACTCATAGTGTATTTGGAGCACAGTATTGTAACTTGGCCACATTTAAGGTCTTCTATAGGAGATTCTTAAAAACGAAAATCTTAACAACCACAAAATATTAAGGGGGTCAAAATTTGCAAAGTTGTTTTTTTCAGTGGTACACATACATAATTTTTACACAGAGAGTTTTGGGAGCACAATGTTGTAACTTGGCAACATTGAAGTTCATTAATAGGAGATTCTTAAAAACGAAAATCTTAACAACCACTAAATATTAAGGGGGTCGAAAGTTGATCCCAAAAAAGGACTGCATTTCAAACACTGAAAATTTCTGAATTTTACCTACATTTTGGGCTATAAACTGAATTAAGGGTCCTTTATTGGGCAGATTTGAAATAAAGTGACTGCAAATCATATTTCTATTTTAAAACCAAAATCTGGAAGCATTTTGAGCCATTTTTTGGAAAAGTGATTTTTTCATAAAATTTCCTAAGGCTAACCCCTTTGAAAAATTTCGAAAAATTTGAAAATTCAAAAAATTATTTTTTCAGTCACATTTGGACAGAATATGAATATAAAACATATTTCAGGTCCCCAAAAAAAATTTGGTAGCATTTGAGCCACTATTTTCAAAGTTCAAAATTTCCCTTTGAAAATACATTGATTTTACAGTTTTTGAATTTTTACTCATAGTGTATTTGGAGCACAGTATTGTAACTTGGCCACATTTAAGGTCTTCTATAGGAGATTCTTAAAAACGAAAATCTTAACAACCACAAAATATTAAGGGGGTCAAAATTTGCAAAGTTGTTTTTTTCAGTGGTACACATACATAATTTTTACACAGAGAGTTTTGGGAGCACAATGTTGTAACTTGGCAACATTGAAGTTCATTAATAGGAGATTCTTAAAAACGAAAATCTTAACAACCACTAAATATTAAGGGGGTCGAAAGTTGATCCCAAAAAAGGACTGCATTTCAAACACTGAAAATTTCTGAATTTTACCTACATTTTGGGCTATAAACTGAATTAAGGGTCCTTTATTGGGCAGATTTGAAATAAAGTGACTGCAAATCATATTTCTATTTTAAAACCAAAATCTGGAAGCATTTTGAGCCATTTTTTGGAAAAGTGATTTTTTCATAAAATTTCCTAAGGCTAACCCCTTTGAAAAATTTCGAAAAATTTGAAAATTCAAAAAATTATTTTTTCAGTCACATTTGGACAGAATATGAATATAAAACATATTTCAGGTCCCCAAAAAAAATTTGGTAGCATTTGAGCCACTATTTTCAAAGTTCAAAATTTCCCTTTGAAAATACATTGATTTTACAGTTTTTGAATTTTTACTCATAGTGTATTTGGAGCACAGTATTGTAACTTGGCCACATTTAAGGTCTTCTATAGGAGATTCTTAAAAACGAAAATCTTAACAACCACAAAATATTAAGGGGGTCAAAATTTGCAAAGTTGTTTTTTTCAGTGGTACACATACATAATTTTTACACAGAGAGTTTTGGGAGCACAATGTTGTAACTTGGCAACATTGAAGTTCATTAATAGGAGATTCTTAAAAACGAAAATCTTAACAACCACTAAATATTAAGGGGGTCGAAAGTTGATCCCAAAAAAGGACTGCATTTCAAACACTGAAAATTTCTGAATTTTACCTACATTTTGGGCTATAAACTGAATTAAGGGTCCTTTATTGGGCAGATTTGAAATAAAGTGACTGCAAATCATATTTCTATTTTAAAACCAAAATCTGGAAGCATTTTGAGCCATTTTTTGGAAAAGTGATTTTTTCATAAAATTTCCTAAGGCTAACCCCTTTGAAAAATTTCGAAAAATTTGAAAATTCAAAAAATTATTTTTTCAGTCACATTTGGACAGAATATGAATATAAAACATATTTCAGGTCCCCAAAAAAAATTTGGTAGCATTTGAGCCACTATTTTCAAAGTTCAAAATTTCCCTTTGAAAATACATTGATTTTACAGTTTTTGAATTTTTACTCATAGTGTATTTGGAGCACAGTATTGTAACTTGGCCACATTTAAGGTCTTCTATAGGAGATTCTTAAAAACGAAAATCTTAACAACCACAAAATATTAAGGGGGTCAAAATTTGCAAAGTTGTTTTTTTCAGTGGTACACATACATAATTTTTACACAGAGAGTTTTGGGAGCACAATGTTGTAACTTGGCAACATTGAAGTTCATTAATAGGAGATTCTTAAAAACGAAAATCTTAACAACCACTAAATATTAAGGGGGTCGAAAGTTGATCCCAAAAAAGGACTGCATTTCAAACACTGAAAATTTCTGAATTTTACCTACATTTTGGGCTATAAACTGAATTAAGGGTCCTTTATTGGGCAGATTTGAAATAAAGTGACTGCAAATCATATTTCTATTTTAAAACCAAAATCTGGAAGCATTTTGAGCCATTTTTTGGAAAAGTGATTTTTTCATAAAATTTCCTAAGGCTAACCCCTTTGAAAAATTTCGAAAAATTTGAAAATTCAAAAAATTATTTTTTCAGTCACATTTGGACAGAATATGAATATAAAACATATTTCAGGTCCCCAAAAAAAATTTGGTAGCATTTGAGCCACTATTTTCAAAGTTCAAAATTTCCCTTTGAAAATACATTGATTTTACAGTTTTTGAATTTTTACTCATAGTGTATTTGGAGCACAGTATTGTAACTTGGCCACATTTAAGGTCTTCTATAGGAGATTCTTAAAAACGAAAATCTTAACAACCACAAAATATTAAGGGGGTCAAAATTTGCAAAGTTGTTTTTTTCAGTGGTACACATACATAATTTTTACACAGAGAGTTTTGGGAGCACAATGTTGTAACTTGGCAACATTGAAGTTCATTAATAGGAGATTCTTAAAAACGAAAATCTTAACAACCACTAAATATTAAGGGGGTCGAAAGTTGATCCCAAAAAAGGACTGCATTTCAAACACTGAAAATTTCTGAATTTTACCTACATTTTGGGCTATAAACTGAATTAAGGGTCCTTTATTGGGCAGATTTGAAATAAAGTGACTGCAAATCATATTTCTATTTTAAAACCAAAATCTGGAAGCATTTTGAGCCATTTTTTGGAAAAGTGATTTTTTCATAAAATTTCCTAAGGCTAACCCCTTTGAAAAATTTCGAAAAATTTGAAAATTCAAAAAATTATTTTTTCAGTCACATTTGGACAGAATATGAATATAAAACATATTTCAGGTCCCCAAAAAAAATTTGGTAGCATTTGAGCCACTATTTTCAAAGTTCAAAATTTCCCTTTGAAAATACATTGATTTTACAGTTTTTGAATTTTTACTCATAGTGTATTTGGAGCACAGTATTGTAACTTGGCCACATTTAAGGTCTTCTATAGGAGATTCTTAAAAACGAAAATCTTAACAACCACAAAATACTAAGGGGGTCAAAATTTGCAAAGTTGTTTTTTTCAGTGGTACACATACATAATTTTTACACAGAGAGTTTTGGGAGCACAATGTTGTAACTTGGCAACATTGAAGTTCATTAATAGGAGATTCTTAAAAACGAAAATCTTAACAACCACTAAATATTAAGGGGGTCGAAAGTTGATCCCAAAAAAGGACTGCATTTCAAACACTGAAAATTTCTGAATTTTACCTACATTTTGGGCTATAAACTGAATTAAGGGTCCTTTATTGGGCAGATTTGAAATAAAGTGACTGCAAATCATATTTCTATTTTAAAACCAAATCTGGAAGCATTTTGAGCCATTTTTTGGAAAAGTGATTTTTTCATAAAATTTCCTAAGGCTAACCCCTTTGAAAAATTTCGAAAAATTTGAAAATTCAAAAAATTATTTTTTCAGTCACATTTGGACAGAATATGAATATAAAACATATTTCAGGTCCCCAAAAAAAATTTGGTAGCATTTGAGCCACTATTTTCAAAGTTCAAAATTTCCCTTTGAAAATACATTGATTTTACAGTTTTTGAATTTTTACTCATAGTGTATTTGGAGCACAGTATTGTAACTTGGCCACATTTAAGGTCTTCTATAGGAGATTCTTAAAAACGAAAATCTTAACAACCACAAAATATTAAGGGGGTCAAAATTTGCAAAGTTGTTTTTTTCAGTGGTACACATACAT